>JARJDZ010008491.1:0-78145 GCA_030264555.1 Aleochara sp. GC000083 | reverse complement strand
CAAATGCGATTAATGCGGATTTAAAGTTTGCATCTGCTATCAGTGTTGCCAGTATGTATCCATCTCTCGTATCTGTTCCATTCCGTTCCGCTTTTAGTCTTCCACATTGCGCTCTGCAGGGCGCTTCTCAGTCGTATCATCAATGTATCCAACGCTTGAGTGCATCAACGAGAGCCGACAAACGCGGAATTTCCCACGTTTCCCCCCACATGGACTTATGCTCTATGACAGAGCACAGCGCCAAAGAGAGCGATCGTGCTTTTATCTATTCGTATCATGCGCAATTGTTTCCTGTGATGTGTTCATTAACATACGCCATTTTGAATGCAACAAAGTGGTAGATCACAATGTTGATTGATTGAAAAAAATGTGATGATAATATTTGTAGGTTGTGTCACTTGAAGGAAAAAAAGTGATGAAATCTTGTGATATGAAATGATTAAGGGATGGTTTATATATTTTGAATGCAAGAACATTTTCAAGGTATCAATAAGATATCATTTTTTTGGCTAGTTTGTCATATTTTATCTCTATCTTAAGAATAACTATGATTGTTGAAAATTAAAAATAATTAAAGTTATTCATTATAATATAAAAGTAATGTGAATTTTAAAATATGAATATACATATGACAACAAATTCAAATTAATTTAAAGATGGGAATTTGTTCCAATTTACAATTTTGGAATATATATTATTAATATCCTCATTTCAAAAATCTTTGTCATTTATTTTGATACCAGAAAAATTGTATTTAGAAAATTATTTCTTGATTTGGGAATATAAAGAAAGTATCTTGTATTCTTAAATTCTTCCCTAATTTGTCCAATGACCGGGTTGTATCAACTTTAGTATCCTCCTTTTTCATCTCCATTATTTTGCAGAATTTTTCACTGATTTTAAGTACATATAGTATATATAGTATATATATAGTTTTTTTTTAATATATCCTGTTAAAAAAGAAGTAAATCTAGAAATATGAATAAGATAACAAAGATATTACAAAGGAAAATACTGAAAGACTTGAAGTTTCAGATGAAACAGAAGGAATTCTGGAGGTATTCATATTTCTGGATGGATCGGAATTGAGATTCCCGCCATCTTTACATGCTTCCAACACAAATGTGCAATTCCTTTGTGGGACACTCACACATATCAGCTTTTGTTGTTGCCTATGATCCTCCTTCCCCCTCCATCATCACATCACACACAGCTTTTCGTCCTAGCTTCGTCCTGTTGTAATTTTGGCGCTGTTGCTGTGGCGTTTATCCTCGCGGGAAATTTGCTATCGCCATCCAGATAGGCTCACATTAAATTATTAACGCGTGCCAAATTTTCCATCCACTAGGTTAGGTACCACTATTAATAATGTGGCGGTGGATAAGAATGATTATGAATATGAATACTCCGCGCTGGAATTGTCAAGATGGCTCGTGCAAATTATAAATGTGTTTATAAACGCGTTTGGGGATTAGATGTTGACATTGATTAAGCATTTCTGTTGGCTTTCTTTGTTTCCCGGGTGGATTACAATAATATCGCTTTTCCAGGATTATAACTTTTACAATTAAAACCGGTCCTGAGTAAAAAACCATTGGGTGGTTTATAATGTGAATTTAACTTTTAGATATTTATCATGTCAACAAAGCGTTCTTAAAATAGTTATCATTATGCAAAATTTTCATTAACAAAAGTGTTGGTTAACTGAACAATTTAAGAAATTTGTTTGGTACATATTTTCCAGTTGCAATTCAGGTAACATCAATTAAATTTCAGAAATGAAATGAGATTCAGATTTGTAAATGAAATTGAGAAGGCATCAAATTAATTTCAAGTCTAAATTGTAATTCAGTTTTAATTCAGAATGCTATAAATGTAATTCTGACTCTGAAATGTAATAAGAAATTGTCATTTGAAATTCAGAAAGCATTACATGTAATTCAGATTTCATTGAAGTTGATTAAAGTAGTAATTTTAAACTGAGTGATAATTACTGCTGCAATAATAATGTAAATATTCCGATGTTATGTACAATAATTTACCTACAAAAAATGAATTATTATTTATCAAAAAGTGGTCCTAATCTGATTTGCATTTGAACTCTTCTGAATTTCATATGATGTATTCTCAATTACGTTTGACTAATATAAAATACATTTAGCTGTTTCTGATATTAAATTTATGCTTTCTCAATTATATTTGCCAAATGTGAATTACAATTGTTGCAATCTGAATTACATAAAACAAATCTACTATTTGAAAATATGTAGGATATTAAGGATAATGTTCTAGAAATTTATTTATTATTCGATTTTATCTTCAAATTTCTTGGTTTTGATTGACATTTTTAGAGTTTCAAAAAATAATTAGCTTTAAGACTGGTTGGAAGAAACAAACATAAGATAAGAAAACCATTCAATTTAATGATAAGCCGAAATATCCTCAAAAACCAAAGTATACTCTTGCTTTAAGAAATGATAACTTTTTATTTATATGTATAATTAATATTCACCCAAATTAGCATAAGTAAACCACGCCAATCTCATTTGCTCGCCGGAAAATAATGGCAATTGAGGATAATTAGATTTACCCTAGGGCTTATCCGAAAAGTTTAAAAATTATCTTAGTACCAACACTCATCAGTGTGCCTTCCTTTGGTCCTGTATTATCGCGACCATTTCTGCATTTCGTGGCTCACATCCAGTGAATCCCGCTCGCCGAACGCATTTACATAATCGGATTATCGTTCTTTTTCTTTGGAAAAAATATTGCTTACACAAGAAGTGGTCTTTGCGAATCGTGGCGAAAATGCCGAAATCGCGAAGCTTTTCTTTTGCGCGCAAACGCGATTAGAAACACACGCCAAGCAAAATAAACCGAATATTTTGTGTTTATTTAGCATTATTTAAATTTACATTTAGCACCGCATTTAATTACGTATAACTGCTTCTGGAATGGGAAATTTTCAAGTTTTGTTTTTTTGCCGTTGGTTGATAATATTAATTTGATATCGCCTTTTGAACATTAAATATCAACGAATTTTCACTTGGTAAATTCAATTTAATTGAAATGACCCAATTAACACGTGTTTTTAATCAAGTGCAATTGTGGAAACTCTTAATCATATGCAAAATAGCAAGAAAAGTGTTGTTTACCTTCAAATATATCATTATTCAATTAAAATAGTGCGGTAATTGTTGTTAATTATTGTGAGGTCCATATATGAGGTACACGAGTGTTTAGTTTATTGCTATTTGTTTTTGCGATTTCACGTTATTGAAAATTGCCATGTAATTTACCTTGCAAATCAGTTTTCATTTTTTTTTCGGTGATTTATCGAAGCGACGTTGATTTAAGGGATAATTAGACACTAATTGGAAATTATTTTCAATAATGATATGGTAGTATATTGATGAACGTCTCAGAAACAGATTGGTCCTATTTTATTAATGTCAAGTTCCATTTTTAAAGTAGGTATCGATCAATCAGTCAATCAATTTAATTGCATTACATCCAGAATAAATTACATATAATGAATCGCAATAAATTTAAGATTTAGTTTGATAAAAAATTTAATTTTTTTTCATAAATTAAACCAATAATTAATTTTCGATTGAATTTTTCCCTGCTGAACCATAATTTCAGATAATTTTATATAAGATTATGATACTATTGTGAATAATTATAGTACAAAATAGTAAGGTTATAAATTCAAATCCAACCGATATTGCTAATCATATAAAATGAACTCTAATAAATTTAAAATTCAGTTTGATATGAAACAAATACAAACATTTCCATTTCTTGTCCAGAATCGGATTTAGTTTAAACTATTAAATTGACAATTTTTCATTTTTCATGGAAACCACCGACCCTTATTGAATTAGAATTTGAAATTTGACATTGTTAAAGCTAAAAAAATAATATTTTCTAGAATTTGCAAATGAAACAGTAAAACGAATATTTCTTTCATTTTCTGAATATGGTATTTCATATTTTGCAAGCTATTTAAGTTGATTATCGACGTGTATTGACTTTCCAAGAAAGCTTTTAGCATATACCATAGCAATAGTCATTAAAGCACATCACACGATGCATTTTGCTGCAAGTGTGCCTATTCAAATGTCGAGTGCAAGCATGCGTAAGGTGAGTTATGTTTAGAAAGATGTGTCATGTTGCACTCGTATGATTCGCCAGCTCACTATAACACCTGTCTACGAATGCCCGACACAATTTTGTTTAATGACTGCAAATGACACTAACGCACTCTCATGTTGCCGCTGATTAGACCAGTCCGCATGCGCGTCTGTTTGATATTTGCTTGACTAATTATCATCCAATTGAAATCCGGCTTGTTTTGATTTTTTTTTCGAGAAGATGAAGAAGGACATCACAGGTCCGGTTTTGGGTTAAATAGTTCCCTGGAATTTGGGTGTCATGATATACCAACTTTGTCTATTTATGTTTATTCTATTTATACAAATCGTTATTTCATTAGCTTGTTTTTTAAGTCATCAAATTTTAAAGATCCGGCCCTGGAGGCAGTTATTTGTGCTAATATTTTATAACAATATGAAATAGTAAGTAACTTTAAATGAAAAGAATCAATATTATACGCTACAAGATTTGCAATATTTTACAAATTAAGATCATTGATCAGTTAAAACTCCAAGAATGTGAAAATATTTTGAAATTCTTGACTCGAGTTGCAGTTTGTTATCATTCTTATAGACAATTCGTTCAATATATCAATAAATAATGCATTAATACAGTTTGGGACAGCCGAGAGGAGGGTTCCTTTTAAATTCTAGATCTTTGGGATTTTAAGGACAAAGAAACGAATTGAAATTTACTGCCATTTTGTATGCACCAAACACTAGACTAGACAGACGACGTCGGATGAAACAGTCGAACAAAATGAAACAAAATGCGTCGCAATGCGCGATGCGTGCCGGACTGTTTATTTATATCCGGTTCGGTGTTAGCAGCCTTTTACTTGCGTTTCGACGATAGTCGCGCATTTCAATTTGTTTCCTTCGCATGCATGTTCGGTCACTGCTCAAAAATGCAATAGAGTTAAGTCACGACAACACGAAACAAGAGGAAGACACACATAGGAAACCTAAAGGGAAGCAGGACAGAGTCGGCCATAGCTAGCTATTCTATTCCTGTCACATTGTTCGACTGAAACGAATTCAGATACAAAAACTACTATAGAGACTTCAAAGTTGGAATTGAACTTGAAATTTGCAGAACATCTTAATTTCATTAGAGGCTTTATGTAAAATTTACTTTTACACTAAATATTAAAAAAGAATGAAAAATAATGTTCTCATTGTTTGACATTTTAAGAAAATTAACGAATCATAAATGAGATTAAAATTTCTCAGTGTTAATGTGTCAATTTTCTAAAGATAAAAGAAGAATGGTGATTAAAATATTAGTTGCTATAAAAATAGAGCAAAAACACTGATTTACTATTTGTTCTCACTGGAGTATGTAATCTAGTATTAACAATGTATGTAAGTAGTGACTGAAATTCAATATTATTCACATGTTAAATAACTGACATACATTATTTTACTAGTGGGAGTAATGAATAACTTTTATTTTACTCAGGGCTAAAATTGGTGACAACTCAACAAAATAAAGTGGCGGTTTCTAAGGTTTCAATATTTGTCATAATTCTATCAGAAATTATAGTAACAATTTTTGATTTTGTGGCTTCTTAGACCACATTATATCAACTTTTCTCCAGTAAGATAAAACGTTTACCGCACGTGTGTGAAGTGTCATTATAAACTAATGAAATTGGAAATTTGAAATTGAAAATTGAAATTTGTTTTTATATCACTTGTTATAATAATATAGTATTAAGGATGTATGAAATCGGAATCGTAAGGTATATTTAACGGATTTGATTCTAGAAACAAAGTAACAACTTTTGCGAAATTAACCAAAAAGTAGATTAAAAGTTGGAAAGTGAATTTATGACCACTGAGAGTTTTATTACAAATAAATTGACCATTAAACAATGCGATACGTACAAAAAAAGCCGAAACGAGTCAGTTTGCACACCGAGCGTGCTGCATTTGACTTGTGTAGGAGTGCCCCTGCTCACGACATTGACTAATTAGTCGGGATGAAGTCGATTTCTTGCTGTCATTATTTCGGCCGAGAACGAAACGGAAACCTCACGAAAATGCTGCTGCCACGCGAAATACAAGAAGCGTAAATATCTATTCATTATGCGTACGTCGCATGCAAGTGCGCAGGAAATTGGGCAATTTTCATTACTTCCATTCGAGCAATGCAAGTGCATCTCATTAAAATCAGACATGTTTCTATACAATGCGTTAAAATGTCATAAATTTGAATAGTTGAAAGGTAACATTATAACAAATAACTATAAAATATAGCAAAATTTATGTTATAAGTTCTAAGAAATTTAAAATGATAAAGGATTGAAACTTAAATTTCTTTTCGCTCACGTGTGAAATAAAGAGCATGTATATTGCTTGAGGTAAGACATAGTAAATTACTGAAATTTCATGTTTGACAAACAAATTATTTGTAGTCATGGTAATTCGCACTTTATTTCATGTGTTGTTATCCTTTTTCAGTCACAAGTGTAATAAAATATTTCCTTCATTTGTAGATTATAGTACTTTGCATTAGGAAACTATGCAATTTTAATTATAGTAAAACACAAAAAGGACCAGCATTAGATCAAAAAATGCTTTGTTTTTTATTTTTCCAAAAATCATATTTCCCAGTGTGAGAAAATACATTTTATCGTACAGAGAAACAAACTGCCTTATTCTCCGAAATTGTTGTTAGAATTCTGAACTTACATCACAAGTATCATCAGGATTGTCAAATTTTAAATATTAATAACCATGATATCCTACGTTTTATTTCGGGAGCCATTATCCATTTTAGTCACAAGTGAAATAAAACGTACTGAAATACTTATAGGCTATAGAATGTTACTTTTACTTTGCTATATAAAATATTTAATTTTTGCTCCAGTAACAGTAAGTTGAAAATTGTTTGTTATTATTTATTTGTAAATATTTTCATAACAAATCAAAAATTTAACGTGTTCATAATGGCATATTGTTTAGTGTGAGAAAGCATCCTGTAGTCGAAAATTATTATAAAAATTTCTGAGGAAACATAGTACCAGGAGTTACAATTAATTTTAATCACATGTGAAGTAAAAGGTCCTATTTTCTCTCACACGTTGAATAAAGTACGTTTTTGCTGGCATAAATTGGTTTATTAGCATCGCGCATTGCGTTTACAGTTTGTATGACGCTTTTCCACATGTAATCAATTGAAACTGTAGGGAATTTAGCGTCGGCTGGATGGAAGCACTTGTTGGGTGGCAATCGATCCCGCAGTGAATTTAATTACGTCGTAAATTTCCATTCGCAGACGGCGAAGTTTGCCACCGTCTTTTCATTCCCAAGTGCGGTGCGGTCTCGCACCACTCGCAACATTATCATATTATAATACTGGCGGATCATTTGTTGCCACATCCCCCTTCGTACAATCCCTATTTTACCTTGCTACGTCCCTGTGTCCTGCCGGCTACTTCCGGCGTCGTTGCTCGTTGAAGGACGCCGCTTTTTATTAGGGGATTTCGCAATAAATTTGCCTTTCCATTTTTCCGCGCTTATTTTGCAGTCTTCCTCGCCCCATATTCCCCTTTTATACGATGCTACTACTTTTGGCTTACTCGGTCGAATCGTGTTTTACCATTTGTGCTCGTTCGCCGCTTCGAGAGGATAAGACGACGGCTGAACGTAATAAGGATGTGGTGCTTGATCTCAAGTCAATCTTGACGTGGCCGTTTGAAGGCTCCACGGATGTATTCTTCTTGCCTTGCATGAGCATCTTAACTATCATCATAAACTTGCATTTTTCTCATAAACTGTGAATATAAAAGGATGGGATGACAGGAGTGAAAGAAAGAGGGGAATCCCCCATTGTTGGATCATGGATCTTTTATGGATGGTACAAATTTGTAGAATCCAGAATTCATTGTAATCATCATACGTTTCACCAAGAAAATCTGCAACTTTCTAGGAATGACCAAAGGACTCGGGAAACGGAAGCAAACCTCTTTCTTTCGGAAAAATCTCAAGTTTCCCCATGTAATTTTGTTGATTACTCTGACAATAATGACGAAGTATGCGAGTGGATCCGGTTGTTCATTAAACTTTTCTCGGGTTTTTCTTCTCGTCAGTCAGTCAGCCAGATGTGAAAAAGTGGAAAAGTCTCGTTTTACCAAGGACAAGGGAAAAATCTGCGACAAAAGTTTCATTAGGTTTATTAGCTAGCTGGCGTCGCCCAATTAGAATTTGTTGCCATTGTGTAATTACAACCCTCATAAAATCATTTCCTTACACGGATTTTTCTAACCTTTAAAAATATTAGTCCTGGTCATAAAAAATTTATTGGATGACTATCAACAGGACTTGTAATTCGAAATTCGTTAACATGTGTGTCCTTAGAATGCAGTCTTCTGACATGTTTTTATGCTCAGTGTGAAGAAGTGACTTAAGGAAGTTGTTTAATGGGCACTCTAATAAACCGCGTGCTTTCCAACATGGGATTTTCTCATAACAGTCGTTTGCGTGCTCGATTGCTTACGGGATTTTTCCCCCCAAAAACAAATCTACAGCAAGCGACGACTGTAAGTGTTAGAAGGAGTTTGACTACTTGGATTATTACTACACACGTGCTTCGTGCAGGCACGCGCCTCTTCTGTCGCTGTTTTATAAGTTTCACGTGTGGAAAGATGACGAGTGTAAGTAATTTGTTCGCGAGCCGAGCGAGCAAACGACGGAGCTATTAGGCGTTCTTTACGACTCTTGATGAAAACGTCTGATTTGTTTCGAGCCTCCAAAGTGCACACCATTTTAAATGCCGAACGCGTTGGTTAAATTTACTCGAAAGGTGGAAAATCCAGTTTCAGAATTGTCTGACAATTCAGTTCGGAATTAAGAATGGTGAATGGTGATGGTCTTAAGCCAAATTTTACATTAAGCATGTTTTTTTTCTTACAAATAAAGATCCTTTGATGTTTCTGGTTTTTCTGTGTTAATTTTGTTGAGATTGAGCCGGTTCTGCAAACGAGAAATTCAATTATTGTAATTTACCTGAATAAGAAGTAACAAAAGGTGGAAAATGTAATGTGAGAATTGTTTATGAACAGTATCCAATTAAGAATGGTCCTGGTTTTATGCCAAATATTTCGTTAAGTATGTTTTTTTATACAAATAAAGGTTCTTAAAAGCTCGAGACTCCTTTGAGTCCTTTGGCTTATATTTTTTGAAATTGAGCTGACTCTGAATATGTCGATTAAGAAGTTACCAACGGTAGCAAATCTAATCTCAGAATTATTTATGATTAGTGTCTAATTAAGATTAATTGTGTTTTTAAACCAAATATCATGTTTAGGATAATCAGGATGTTTTCTGTTACCAATAGAGATCTTCTGAAACTTAAACTCTTTTGAGTTTAATGCATTATGTTTAATCAGATTGAGCTCACTCTGTTTTCTAAAAAAAAAATGAAGACTTGTTGTTATTTATACGAATACGAAGCTATAAAAGATGAAAATATAATTTTAGAATTAAGAATGATCTAAGAGTGACCTAAACAAGCCTTCTATAAAAAGTCCTGCGATTCCAGGATTTTTTTCAGTGTTATTCTGTCTTAAGTTTGTTCCACTTGAGCTATCATCTCTGTATACACAAATTTAGTTTTGCAGCAATTGTTGCAATTTACACAAATATAATTCTTCGAACCTGTCGATGTCAGAATTGTTTGCGAATAGTGCAGAATTGGGTTACATAATAGAGTTCCTAAACGAATTATTGTGTTAAACAAATTTTCTTCTAAAAATAAAAGTACTTTGAAGTTTTTAAGTCTGATATCTTAAGTTTGTTGAAATTGATCCGGCTCTGTATTTGTGAAATTAACAAAGAATTGCAATCTACTACAAATTTTACATACAAAACTTACTTGGACAAATCGAAAAGTGATTGAAAAAATTCCAATTTTTTCTGTAATTTCTAATTTTATTAACAATGTTTTTTCTTTGTTTCAGGATGTGTTACACACGATATGTCAGTCCAGTGGAAATGTGCTTCGAATTGTTATTTTCAAGAAGAACGGCGTCCAGGCCATGGTTGAATATCCTTTTTTATACAATTTACAATTTTGGGCTAATTTCAAAGTTCGTTTATTCGTTTTGGGGTTCGTTCTATTTTTGTAAATTCACATTTGCTGCTAGGAAGTTCTTAGATTCAAACCTGATTTGCTAATGCAGGAAGAAATTTTGCAAATTCCCATCGTTAGATGAGAAGGTATAAGTTTGAATTTTATCCAGTCATTTCCTAATATTACATTTTACCATTTTGCTGCAATAACTGCGTTTGCACGTAACACATTAAGAAGTTTGGATCGCACCCTTTTAGTAGACCTTCATAATTAGACAAAGTTTTGGGTCCTATTATCGCAAGACTTCCTTACCTTCATTCTGCTGCAATTAGATTACATTGAAGCCTTTAGATAACGAGCAAATTCGTTCCATGTCTTAGACGTAACGTAAAATACTCGTTAAACAAACAATATTAATTTACGATCCTTCATTTAAAAATATTTTAAAGGCAGTTATTATATTTAAATAAGCAAATTTTGTATAGTAATGCAATTTTCCAAAAATTTGTTTCAAACCAAAAATTAGTTCCAAAAGAAGTAGCAAGGATAAGAAAATTTTTCTAGAATCTTTTTTTTTCATTTAAAAGTATTGGAATGCAATTTTTAAAAAATTGTATTCAAACAAAAATTCTTTTGAAAGAAGTAGCAAGTATAAGAAAACCTTCGAGTATTTTCTATCATTTCACTGCTCGTTAATTACTGACAAAAATGTTCGTTAAGTGAGGAATCCTTTCAGAAATTTTACTTTTACTTGTTCAAATTTCTAGAAACCTGGAAAATTTTTGAAAAATGTACAATTCCCTCAGAGAAGAGAATAAGAAATACCAAAAATATCTATTTTGTCATTGAAAAATCATTTTTGGTTTTCTCCCAGACACATTACAGACATTTCCGTTTTACATTCACACGAAACGAAACGTTTGGCCTTGTCCCAGGATCGTGCCCGAACATAAATGTAATATGAGATCTCGAACCTCTTCTCTCTGGTTTTTCTGATCTCTTCGTTCACACTTATTGCCCATACACGCTCTGGAGGCTACTACTTTATTTCCACCACTTTTCCCTCGCCCAACAGCGAATCCCGAAACGACCGAACGGTAGAAAAACCGAACCCAGAGTAATGTTCAAATCAAGTTATTTATATTCCTTAACTGTACGCCCGCACGTTCGACAGCATCGACTCGGCCGTTAGGGCTAAGGATACGTTAAATGGGGCCGATATTTACTCCGGATGCTGCACGCTGAAGATTGATTTCGCCAAGGTGAGTCAGTTGATTTCTTACTTAGTTTTCCCTTCCCCCGCGTACGCAGAGGATCTATAGATTATTCACCTTTCTTGCGCCATATCGTCCAGTAGCTCTAGCTTTCAGCTATCAGATGGTTGCTGGTGCTGCTGCTGCTGGACGAAGAAGAGATTTATTATGGATTTCTTGCATGGCGCTCGAGTCGTCGTCGTTTTTTTGGCATTTGCGTCTTGCGCTATTGAAAACCATCCAACAGGTGTAATTTATTTAATGCACTCGTTGAAGGCGCGTTTTTCTACGGGGTTTTAACGAGGAATGATTGAAGATGTTAGGGTACAGAATCATTAGTGCAAGAATTTTACTGGATATGATTTGATTGATAATGTTATAGAAGAGGTGATTTGTATTTCTCTTTTCTTTTCTGAGAGAGATTAATAGGCATTAAGTGATATTTTTTTCTTAAATCGGTAAATGAAGAGTCATTTAATTCTCCAAGTCGACATTTCTTGCATATCAGCAGAATTTAAGGTGTTATTGATGAAATGACAAATTTTAAGATTGAAGATATTAAGGTACTAAATATTTATTCAAAGAATTTTACCAGATGTGACTTAATTTATATTGAAGAAGTGATATTTTATATTTCACTTTCAAGTGAGATTTAATTTAAAATCACTTAATAAAAATTTATTTAATTTCCAAGGGAAAAGTCGACATTTAATTGATGCGTATCAGTAACAATTTCTAAATATGATAGATCAAATGATAAGTTTTAAGATTGAAGATGTTTAGATTCAAAACAATTAACAAACTAATTTTACCATGTATGACTTGATTGATAATTTTATAGCAGATTTATTTTGTAATTTTCTCCCGAGTGAGATTTATCAGTCATAATTTTGCTTTAAAATAAGCAAATAATAAGAATTGGACAATTATCGCTTATCAGCAACAATTTAGTATCATGATATATCAAATAATGAATTTTAAGAATGAAAATGTTAGGACACAAAAGAATTAGCACAAGAAATTGCCAGATATAACTTAATTAGTTGTGTAAAAGAGATATCTTTTATTTCCCTGTCTAGTGAAATATATCCGACACTAATTTCTCTTAATATTTGCATATAAGTAATTGTTTTATTCACTAGGAAGCAAAGACGATATTTCAAACTTACCAGAAAGATTTGGGAAATATGATATATCAAATGACAAGTTATAACTGGGTTTATAATGATAGACAAGATTTTTAGGGATATGACTATTGACTGTGGAAAAGATATGACATTTTTTTGAAATTCAGTAAATAAAGAATTATTTATTTCAATAGGGAATAAATGCTAAATGTATTACATACGAGTAACATTTTAGAAATGTGAATAGATTGAATCATAAAAATCATAAATATTTTAATAGGTAACATATTTATCAGAAAAATCTTACATCAAAAAATCACTTATTCTTACCACTTCGATTTTTGCCCTGGATACAAAATGAAGTTTAATTTCTGTGATACTAAATAATGATTAAATACCTCTTTAAAAAGATGCTTTTTTATTCTGTAATTTTGAATGTGGTTCCACTTCAGAAATCCTAGCACAGCGAATTAAAATTAAAACACTACGCTTAATTAACAGCGTTAAATATTAAAAATTTAACACCTTCGCAAGTCAATAAATGTCAAATACTGCCAAATAACTTTGGTACCACAAAACAAGTCTGAAAATAATTAATATTCTGAGTTACAATAAACACACTTCATGCGAAATTTATGCTTCTCATGTTTCATAATTGAAAACAGCAGAAAACAAATACGTTTCAAACTGGCAAATATTTTCGAATTACTGCTTAAATTTTTTTATTTTCATTGATACAAATAAATTTTATTACAAACATAATTACACTAATTTGCCTAACTCTGACATAATAGTTAAATTTATCTGAGAAATCCTGGATTCAAGAGCCCAAATGTTTTTGAAATTTTCTTAATATTTTTTGTTGAATTTTCTTCTCCTCAAGCAAATATTCCATATCTAATAAGTTGTGATTGTTGATTCATTATCATTGTACTAATTTGTTCGTGTGTAAAAGTTTCAACTATTTGATAAGACAAGGGCCCAAAAGTTTTTGGAAATTTCGTAATATTTTTTTGTTGAATTTTCTTTTCCTCAAGCAAATATTTCATCTCAAATGAGTTCGATTGATCAAATAATTATTTACTCAACCATCTACATCAGATCATAAATGAGTAAAATAAGTAGAAGCAATCAATAGACAGTAGGCATATAAACTGTATAAATGTTTAGATTGATAGATTACACCTCCATCTAAATAAACAAACATCGTGCTGAGTAAACTATGCGTGATATGTGGGCGAATCGATGATGAGTTTATCGATGCTTGGATTACAAATTGCGGCCATTATCGACGTCGAAATTAATTGGTGCGCATTAAACGCACGCCTATAGCAGCAGCAGCATTTCTAGATCAAGTAACCGAATCTCACTGTGGGCTCGAATTTGTTTGCAATTTGCGTCGTCTTGCCCTCCCCACTTGTTGTTTAATGTTTGTATTTAGCGCAATAAAACGCTTAACTTTAACGCGCTGTTTGCTACCAAATTGCTTTTGATAACATTCAATTAGTGTGCGCTGGTGGCAAGTTCAAAGTTAATTTCGCCTAATTAATCATTCGATCTATCAAAACTATACACATTGAGTCAGAGCTCTTAGATTCTGATTTAAATTGAGCGGTTTTTTGCAATCGTATGATTTCGCATCATTAATCAAATAGGAATTTGTATCGTATCGCATCATATCGTTATTCTTCGTTTGTTCCATCTTCATTATTTCGTTTTTTTTTTTTTGTATTAAAATATATTTTGATCAATTGTTTCGTTGGAATCCTTGCACGCAATGAACCAGAAAAAAAATTGGGATATGGTGAATGAAGAAAAAATCGTATTTGAAAAAGCTGAAAAATTCGTAACAAATGAAGCGAGATAAATAACCACACGACGACACATTTTCAAACAGTCACCGAGTTATTTAATGCATGAAGGCATCTATCATATTTTCCCAAACTCGTTGCTATAAAATGCGTTTCATGTGAGTATATGATCCGCATTTAAATTTATTATATCACATGCATAACAAGTTTTCTTTTCTTTTTCCTCTGATTTTTTTAAAAATTTTATAACGATGTATGTTGTTCTAAGTATATATGTGCCATATTAATTATTATTGCATTCTGGGAATAATGTGACATATATTGGAAAGGTGATATGTCCAATAATGACGATTGAAAATGTTGGTTTATTTATTGATGAGTAAAAGTCCTATCTGTAGATTGTTGATACATGTCAATCATTTTTATTGTTGTTGTAAAATGTGATGCGTATGAAATGAAATTTTCCATTCATGATGGTAGATGAATTGTAATTGACAGGGCGAACGCTTTTATTAGTTTTCTTTTTCATCATTTCCATTAAATTTCATATTAGTTTTTCCAATTACTTTTTTTTGTTGACATTTTTGACAAGTACCTTAATTTGGTTGTATTCTCATTTCACTTTGTTTACTTACTATTATCATTCAAATAGTGGAGATGTATTATTAGTAAATTTGAGTCTCAGAAATTTTCCGAAAAGAAATCAGGAATTTAGTTTGAATATCAGGATAACGAATATTATCTTTTGTGTCTAATTGCTTCCTCTTTATTTGCAAAGTTTGATAGATTTCTAAAAATATTTCCATATAAATATCCTGATATGTCTGTCCAATTATCATATATTTATATTGGATTTTAAATATTTTCTGATTTAATTGCAAACTTGCCATTTTCAATTATTATTAGATTCCATATTCTCGGTAAATTTCTGTTTTCAATTTATACAGTTGTCAGATCATTTAGAAAATCAGGACAATTTTAGGTCATGTTTTTATTTTTTGAATCCAGCTTCTTTTTTATTTGGAAAGTTTCCTTATTATGTGAATAGTCCTGAAATTCTTCTATTCAGAAAATACATAATTCACAAAGTTAGTCATATTTCTGGTAATGAAATTCAAATATTTTCTGGTCTGAAATTTAAGCCTACATATCTCAGATTCTTGATAAAGTTTCTCCTAAATTTGGGAATGGAATAGATTTTTAAAAATCCAGGACAAATTTCGGAATTATTGGCAAAGTTTGAATTCAGTTTTCCTCATCTCTTATTTGAAAGATTTCGTTATCATTTTGTGAATTCAAAAATTTTTGGTAATACGTAAATTTCAATCCAAGCTGAACAAGCATTTTTCTCCTACTGTTTCTGAAATATTTTCTGATCCATATTTAAGTCCGACATTATTATGGTCCTAGATTTTGATATTCTTTAGATTTTCATATTGGTTTATACTATAGTATTTCATAGATTTTGATGTTCCTTAGATTGTGACACATCAGGTAACTTGCTTCGAATATGTGGATAATTTTGATAAGTGCCATTTTTAACGTGTCTAGTTTATTTGAAAAATTCCGCCTGTTGATAAGGATACCCAAAAATTCTCAAAATCAGTAAATGCATATTTGGAACAATTATCATTTTTGGAATTGCTTCTGGATATTTACTGTTCTGATATCATTTTCCAAATTATATATCAATTTTTGACATCCCTTGAGACAAAAGAAAACCACATATGTACTTCTACAATATCCAGAAGTTGCAATCTCTTGTTCTGTGTTGACTTCATCCCCATAATTCATTTGTTTTCCTCTCTTTTCTCGCAGTCCTTTCTACATTTCTGCTTGCCAAATCCTGGCGCGAATTGTTGACAGACCTATTCATACATTTTGGGGGGTTGCTTTGCGATGATACCTCGCTGGCGGAGATGATATTCGACTGGTTTCTCGTTATTGCCTCGCACGTCTGCTATCTCCCGTTTGTTTGTTATTTATATCCGCGTGGAACTCGCGAGCAACTGTTGATAGTAATTTTTCTCCAGCTATTTATGATCTGTACATAAATTTCCATTCGGTGCCTTGGAGAGCTTTTCTGCGCCGTTTCCTTTCTTGTGGTATTTGTGTGCTTCGATGACTTTTCCGAACTTTGTTTCATTGTTGCTTCAATATCACACTTTTTGATCAAGATACAAAAACGAGGAAATAGTCTCAGAATTTTGTGATTGGATCGATTTGAACGTGGAAAAAAGAACGGATTACTTGATGGTAAAAATGTGGCATTTATTTTTACTTTTATGATGGAAAGACAAACAGCTTGTTTAGCAATTTGTTGCTTCTATTTCTGCGCCTATAAATAATTCATTTGTTTCGCGTTTTATTCTATTTGCTGGTAGAATGCTGGCTGGATGGTGCTGCCCTGTTGATCCTCGTATTTTCGTTTCATTTTCGGCGTGTTTCTTGACATTCGTCGACGACGACGACGACGCTACACGTGCTTAGATCTGTAATTTACGAGCTTTGCGCGACAAACGTTTCTATCTTCTCGCACATGGAGGACTCCGAATTCGGTCGGTTTGTGCGTCGACGTCATCAGACGACGACATCTTCCTCTATTTTCCATCTGCTTTTCCTTCGGCTTTTCTGCAGATACATCTCGCTTTCGGCTAACATCACTTTGCGCTCACACAATGGCCACTTTCCCAGACGGCCCACGTGGCTGTGAAATGTGCGCGCGGATGATGTATAAATGATATACAAATGATATACGTTTACGATCTGTGGAAATGCGGCTGCTTTGAGCCATTATGAGGGTCGGATTTCCACAAGGAAGCAGCAAGCACGCTATATGACTACAAATAATTTCATGTTACAGACTTATGCATGACTGAAGACGATTTGCTTTCATTTTTATTGAAATGTGAAACGAATATTTTTGATGGGTATTCTAAAATGGTATTATTTAAGGTTTCAAAATTACTCTTTTAGGTTTTTTTTGGAGGTAAACGATAAGAAGATCTTAAATCTATTATGTTTTTATTGATATTATCATGAATTTGATAATTTTACAAAAAACGTGGTATTTATATCTACTCTACTTTTTACTATATCTACATATTCTTCAATAATCAATTTTTAGTAGGATTTTCAAAATTTCAATTTCAGGCCTATAAAGGACTAAAAAGGAATTATTTTAATATTTACTGGAATATAAAGTGAATATTTATGATGGGTATTTTAAAATCCTGATACTTAAGGTTAAGGAATTATCCTTTTTGGAGATTCTTTTTGGGTAATCTAAAAAATAATATAGATCGATTTTTAAATTTATTATATTATTAATGTTATATGAGTTAATTTACAAAAAATTCGTTTGATATCAACTTTTTTATTACTGCACATTTTCTTTAATAATCAATTTTCAATAGGGGTTTCCAAAACGAAAAATAATTTGCTTTTATTTGTAAAAGTTAATTTTATTGTAAAACGAATATTTTTGATGGTTATTTTATTCGGGGATTTTATGATTCTCAAATTTAGCATGATATTATTAATGATATTACAAGTTTAGAAATTTACAAGTAAATGAGATTAAATATTCATGTATCTTTTTCAAAAGTCCCTATTCATTAACAGTCAACATTCAATAGGCTTTCCTAAATTTGACGTTTGAGACTTCTGGAATTGTCTGTTTTTTGGACCAAATATCATTCTAAAGGTCCTTAATGATATTCGATAAACGCGGCTTAAGCCCTACTTAAGAATGGAGTGGAATTTGGAACTAATCCTTGCTTAAATCCTTATTAACGAGCCCTCTAACTTCAGTATCCTCTGAGGACCTTTATATCAGATGGCCAATCCTATAAATTTTGAAGGTGATTTGATGATACTGGATGGATCTTCTGAAGTTGCTCTGTTTTGAACCCAAATCAAACTTGATAATTTTACAAATCAATATAAATATAGGCTGATTGGAATATTATTTTTAGTTTCAAAGAGGTCTGTTATCTTTAGAAATAGAAAATATATATAATCCTGGTATTTTCTAATAATCATTTTTAAATTTTAATTTAGGTGTTTCGCAATAGCTGTTAAAATTTGACTAATTTGGATAAAGTTAAACATTTCTCGAAAATCAGAAGAAGTTTCCTCAAAATATTCTACTGGATTCTATATTTCAAATATTTGTTGAAAAAAAAAAGATAATTTTTACAAGTGGTTGCTAGAACTTGTAGAAATTGTCTATTTTCTCAATTTATCTGTTCTGTCATATCTAAAAAATCTTGTAATCATTTTCATGAAGACTCAGAAGTTCTCAGTCAGTGATTTTACACACTTTTATTTCCATTGTTTTCCTTTCGAAATAGACTTCTGAATTAACACAAATCAAGGAATTTTTATTTGAAATTAGATTTTTAATTAATTTTGAATTCAAATTTTAAAAATTAACAAGTTTGACTTTGAAAATCAGGATAATTTTTAAAATACGTGTCAATTTTTGAAAAACTGAATCAATGTAAGCAAAAAAGTATGTTTACAATACCATTCAAAAAATATTTTTAAAATCGGGAAACTTTATCATGAGAAAACACGTCTTTCATTAAATAATTGACGATTTCATACCAGACGATTATTTCTCTCTGCAAATTGAGCATCATCACGCTACAACTTTTCATACACTGGTAAAATATTAAGAAATTCGTTCGTGAAAGCCCATCTTGATAAATTATCTCCTTCTGTCCGGACCCAAGAAGAAATAGCGTGAAAGAGCCTCATTTTCTCCACCCTGCTAACTTTCATTTTCACTTGAATACTTTTTCCGCGCACAACGTGTGAACGCACAACGACGCCTTGAAAAGAATATAATAGATATCCCCAAAGGAGTCAGGGAACCAACCTTTCAGCGAAGACACACAAATATCAGTGTAACTTTTCCCGAAATAAATTCTTCTTTAAATGTCAGTCACTCCACACTCTTTTTCATACCCCGGGATCATTTTCATTGTCCGTGATGATACTACATCGAGCAGGAAGAAAGGTGTTTATATTGTAGGTGTCCACGAAGAATTTCCGAGGATTAAATGTTGTTATTCTGTTGATACACGAATGTTGTGATGTTGGGAATGACTTAATACAGGTTCATTCGCGTTTTGCGCATTCATTTTGCGGATTGAAAGATACAATAATGCTCCACACATCGTTAATATTTACGACAATAACTGTGGCTGGCGAGTTGCACGCATATTTCTACGTATTTATACGATTCGAATTCTTGGCAGCGACCAACAAGTAAGTTTCAGATAATGTGTAAGACTGCCATGAAAGTTGAATTCGATAGCCGGCAATTCAATGTGTGTAGTACACATGTGCGAATTGCTTATAAATCTTTTATTATATCCGGAAAACTAATGGGTGAGAATGTTTCGTGGCGTGTGCCGACTTCCACTCACGTGCACGTTCCTAATGAAATCGTGTTTTGGTTTGGTTTGTTTATTTCCTCGGGATGGGAAGAGGAAATCTATTGGGAAAGGATTTCAAGAAAAGGAAATGATAGAGTTGTGAAATTATTTTTCAGGTCAGGAAAGACGTTTTTGATTTAGGGTTTACTTTCATGCGATGATTTAGTTTAAAATTAGAAAACTGAAGAAATTTCAAAAAATATATTAGTAATTAAAATGTAGTTTTATTGCCAAAATTTTGGGTCTTATAAACCTAACAGGGATAAAATGATAGTGTATCCTCAACTTCAGCTGATATATGAGTTATAACAATTTAGAATAAAGCTTTAAAAGCAGTCAATTTTCAAGAAAATATATCATTTTCGAATACTGGACATTTAGATGCAATTCTTCGAAAACTTGGCAACTTAATTAGTTAAAAGAGGATTTCAACCCTTAATTACAACTAATATTTTGCATGGATTTTCAATAACTCAATGCCAGTTAATACAGAATTTTATGGAGAATCAAAATTTCAAAAGATCATTCAAATTAGTTGAAAATTACAAAAAATAAACAAAAATTTATCAATAAATTACATAGTTTTTGTAGCTAGACTTTATATGGATGTCATTCAAAAACGCCATTTGATTCAAAAAATCCCAAAATGGCAATTTGTAGAGGCACAATATTCAATTCAAATTGTAGTGTATATAATAATTTATTTTGTAAAAATCTTTTGTAATAATTAGCTAAATAATTGGATGATAATTTTTGAAAAAATAATTTTAGGCGTTAATTATATCTACAATTTTGCATCAATTTTCAAAAATTTAACTCTAATTAATACAGAATTTCATGGAGAATTGAAATCTCGAAATATCATTCAAATCGGTGAGTAATTACGAAAAATAAACAAAAAGTTATCAACAAATTAAGTAGTTTTTGTATCTAGATTTCAAAAATTGCAATTTGTAAAGGAATATTATATAATTCAAATTGTAGTACACACAATTATTTATTTTGTTACACTGTCTTGTAATAATTAGTTAAATAATAGGAAGAAATAGTGAAAAATTAATTTAAGGCGTTAATTATAGCTGCAATTTTGCATCGATTTTGAAAAACTGAACACCATTCGAAGCGGAATTTCATAGAGAATCGAAATCTAGATACAAAATCTAGATACCATTTTTAAAAAGTTGAAAATTACAACAAATAAACAAATAATTATGAAAAATACCTATTTTTGTGCAGATAAGTTTCAATCATCTATAACTTGAAAACTATAAATGCTATCAAAATTTCAAAAAGACACACATATAGGGTATGAATCCACCTGCTAAACATTATGCATTTTGTTTATAAATACCGCTGTAGTGCCCGCGAATTCAAATAAACAAAAAATTATGAAAAAAAACCGGTTTTCTGCAGGTAAATTTCTATCGTTTATAACTTAAAAACGGTAAATGCTATCAAAAATCGAAAAAGACACATTTGTAGGGTATGAATCCACCTTTCAAACCTTATTAAACATTATGCATTTTGTTTATAAATACAGCTGTAGTGCCAGCGAATACAATAAAACAAAAAATTATGAAAAAAAAAACCTGTTTTATGCAGGAAAATTTCAATCGTTTATAACATAAAAACGGTAAATGCTATCAAAAATCCAAAAAGACAGATTTGTAGGGCATGAGTCCACCTTTCAAACCTTGCTAAACATTATGCATTTTGTTCATAAATAACGCTGTTGCGCTAACAAATAGGTTAGATAAAAATAATTAAAATGTATAAAAAACTCTAACTTTAAAGCTTAATTACGACCAAACTAGTGGTCCGATTTAATTAAACTCAGCATCAATCGATGCAGAAGTTCATTTTTATTAAATATACCGCTATTTCATAACAATATCTTTATTTGTTGCAAAAATATTTAAGACTTTATGAATAAAACGGGTTTTTGTCCATCATCATTTATAATTTTTTCAATTAGTGCCTTGAAATCTACATCAAACGAAAGAGAATTTCATTACGAATCGTTTAAGCCATCTGCGAATTTTTTATCTTCAGTCAAACGGAAGATATCGCAATTTAAAAAATTCATATTTTTATTTTTAAAATCAAATCGATAATCGCTGCAATTAGCGTGCATTTAGCATGCATTTAGTATGTAAGATACAGTCTCTTGTTAGCGGTCGCTTAGCAACGAGCGAAACACTTGCACTCGCCGGCCGCAGATGAGGTCATCGCTACGCATTTTAATGCATTGTGTACGCGTCTTCAGTGCAGTGAACACGTATAATTGTAGTGATTTCGCGAAAAATTAGACAATTCCTACGGATTTTTGTGCCAATCTCATGGGTATTCGTCGGCGTAGTCCGGACTGTTGATTTATTCATCATCGGTGAGTCTGAGCTTGCATTATTTCCCATGTATTTCTTTGAGTGTGTGCGTGCGCCCGTGTCTGTGGCGCGCGGCCTCCTTTGTTTAAACTTTAAACTCGCGCCACGGACAAACGAATAATGTTATCAACAATCTGATAGTGTCAAATTGTACAGAATTGAAAGACGAATCGAATGGTCTATGATTCAATGCGGANTAAATTACGAAACGAATGACATATGACACGATAGCGCAAAATAATTTGTTTAAACGTAACAGTTGAATAAACATTTGGAAAAATTTATCGATGACTTCCGCAAAAATGTCTTGTATTTTTTAAACCATTGGGCGGATTTTTTTGATATCTAGGTCAAACAATTCAGATTTAAATTTCGAATCGAATGCACTATAATACTATAGGAAAATAATTTTGCAAAGCATAGCGGCTAAATAAAAATTTGTCAAAGTTCGAGTGATAACTTTGTAGAAAATGCTTTGTATTTCTTAAATTGTTGGACCGATTTTTTGCATAGGATTTCGTTTGACCTACTAATTAAAGAAATCAAGACTTCTTGTGTAGTTTTCTTGTTTATCTCATTTATTCTTAGAATATATCACCTTGATCCAACTTACAGCTCTGAACTTTCTGATACTCGCTTGAAGCTTCCTATTATTTAGGATCATCTTACCAGTCAAAATTTCACTTTTGCAAATACTGTACCATAGATAAACTAGATATATTCTATCAACCATCCAAGGTGTGCAAATACAGTGACAATGTTTATCCACCCACTGTCTTGTTCTGCTCATGTCAGCGAATTCGGTTGTGGATTTCGCCGGATTTCTCATCCGACTGCAGCAAGTCCTATTTGCAGAATCCTTCAGTGCAACAATTCCCACCCACCTCTGTACCAACCTCCGACCAACCGTCGACATGCGGTTGTGCGTTCTGTTTGTGCAAGCACTTTGGAGGTGGCGCACGCTAATCAATTTGCATAATGCCCTCCAGCCGGGGCTAACTTTACATACGTGATTGTACACGTGCAGCAGCTATATTCCTGCTCGACCAGACCACACCATGCAAAGAACCACCATGTTCCTGAGGTCCTTGCTTGGTCCCACTCTCGGTTCCGGTGAAATCCTCTGAGGAATCTGTCCACTCGGAGATGTATCTATCAAGTGCGAATCTCCTGGACTCGAGCTTAATGATTTTATCACCGGTCCATTCATCTTCGGTGGTCTGGCGTCGCTCATAGGTGGCGCACCGCGCGCGGTCGCTTTCAAGGGGGTGCACAGCGACATTGTCCAAAAGTTTGCTACCCTGCTGCACAATGATCTATCGATGTGCGCCTGTGTGCCTGGATGGGACCCGGATGGGAATTAGCCCAAGATGGCGGTCGAAGTGAGTGGGGGAGGGGAGATGTGATTAACGGCGCTTGTTTTTTCAACCGGGAGACAAGTCCAACTCGTACGACTTTCCAAGTAATTAGCTCGTCGCTTTGATAGTAGAAGAGTGAGAGGAGGAGAAGAGTGGAGGGTTGTGAGAGGGTTCATGCATGCCTCGTTCGCGCTTAATGGTAATCCGTTAATTAATTTACTTGATCGAATCGATGAGCAATTAGTGGCACAAGGCGCTACTGCAACTTCGTAGTGCGGTTAAGTTTGCAAAATGATGAATTGTTGTTTCATCATTAATTTGCTAAGTACTCCAAGTTTGGTCGAGTTTTTCCAAGGCTTCCAAGGCCTGCTGGTTGCTTACTCCCTGAAAGTTGGTTTGTTTGAAGCGCAATGAAATTGAACTTAATGAAAGGCATTCATTGTAAAAATGAATTTTTACGCTGAATTGTCGTCTCGTCAGAACTTTTCCTCTGAAGTTTGACTTTTCCGCTGACTGCTCATAGAGCTTCCTTTGTTTTCATCCTGGTTTTGCCGGGTGAAATCAGCGTTGCAGAAACGAGGGCGAGCCAAATCTTTTAAGATTCTTTCTGGTTTTTGTTCTTTGATGGAATTTTTATTCCAGCGTTTCTTTTGTAATCATTTTCTCATTGTTTTCCCGTGAATATTTGGATTTTTATTAATTCTATTAAAATTGGGTTTTTTGTATCTACATAAAATATTTTTCTAATGGCATTTTTGCACTATGTTCTATCATAATTCATATGAAAAATAAATTAAGTACTTTATTATACTCGTGAAATAAATTCATAATTTTATTTCACTAGTGAATTAAATTGCAGAATGCTATTGTTGCACATATTTAAGATGCATTAAAAACAAGTCATAACATGACTAATGAAATTAATCTTGAAATATGGTAACAATTTTGGACTTGTTTATATCACATGTGTTCAAAATTTCAGAACTTTTTTCATTGGACATCCAATCAAATTTCCATTTCATTTCCACTCTACTTTTTCTTTTACTGGGAATGCAGAAAACATTTATTAAAACTTCTCCCGAACCAAATGCAAAAAACTGCAGAAGGCATACAAATGACGTCACATTCCGTTCGCGTCACTCACGCTTACTATACTTGGCTTGCGAAAATTTGCATTCCGAATTATCCGCGACTTCATCGTCTTTATGCATCATTTTAATTGTGCGAGTTTGGACAAGTTATGGGGACACGTCTCTGTCGCGAGCTGTCTCGCGTTTCGCATGCGCGCACGTAGACGAGAATGTTAATTAGGGGGAAATAACTATCATAAATATCGACCTATTTGTAGACGATGCGCGCGCATCATTAAAACTGCACTCAGCAGCCAACGAGTCTGCAGATGCAACCAACATTTGCCGAACCATGCAGGAGCAATTTGCACGTTTTCACGTTTGCAAAAATTTCATCAGTGTGACGTTATTTAATGAACGTCATAAAATGCGAATGCTCAATCCGCTTTATAGTCGAGTATGGATAGACCATTCATAGAACAGTTGGAAGAGATGACCAAACTTTAATTATTAATAGGACATTAATAGAAATACAGTTTTTTGGGCGTTTTCGATGTGTTTCTTCTGGGTTTGGAATCAAACTATATAACACCGACTGAAATATTTGTGGTGTGGCCATTGGTCTATAATACCTGTCGAAAATAAATTTCGCTTTTTACGATGGGTTTTATGATTTTTACGCTTTCATTTGGAGATGGCATCGATGCGTGAATTTATTGCCTATTTGTGCTCTATATGAGGGGCTTAAATGCGAATTTTTATGTTGTGCTCGCGTAAAATCATTACCACCTGGCGTAACCTGAATATGGTCCAGATAAATTCATTTTGATTATTATTATTGTTTCTTTTTTATATTGCACCACTTTTTAAAAATAACCGTGATATTAATATAATTCAGTACCGGATTAAATCTAATGTCTGAAAAAGTAATTTAGATAATGACTGCGATTTATTTGATAAATTCAGATTACATTGGAGTTGATTTAAGTGAGTGATAATTATAGCTGCATTAATAATGTCAATATTCTGATGTTATATGCCATAATTTAACTATCAAAAACGGAATTATTATTTAACAAAAAGTGGCACTAATCTGATTTGATAACCATTTCTGATATTACTTATGCTTTCTCAATTAATTACTAAATCTGAATTACAATTGTTACAAACTGAATTACATATAAAAATCTGAATTAAATTTACTGATGGTTTAATTATAATTTACAAATCTGAGTTGCACTTTCTAAATTATTATTATAAAAGGTGTAAATTTAGGTTTTTATGGATTATATTGCAAATGCAAAAAGGCTTATCCTTAACAAGTAAATATTCTGCTAATTCCATCAAAGAAAAACACCCCTCGTGTATTAAACTTAAACTTCGTGCATACAATAAACAAACAATCCCGTGTAATAAATAGTACGATAACCCTAATGCACATCCGTTTCCGTACTTAAAAAACATTCGGATGAAAATTGTCCTTTGTCGAGCGAGTTTCCGCCAACACTCATTTGTTCACAAGCAGTTAAACCTTAATCTTGCCTCTACCTTATCGTTTCGTGCGTGCAATCTATTGTCGTTTTCCATTAGTACCTGTTTGTACAAGGCTGTAATCATTTTTTCCCCTTCGACTTTTCCTCGTTTTGCCATCATTTCATTTCAATTTCATTTCACCTCATTTCATTTGTTTGTGCTTATTGACGTTTGTTTCGATTATCGATAGGCACACATTTTTTCCATATTTTCACGTATCCGTTATCATAATTCAATTATAGTCTATAAACAACATTCTAATATTTAGATACCAACATGAAATAATATATGGAAAATAGTGGGAATGTTCCAAAAATTGTCAGCTAAAAATATTTGGTTTGCAGGTTGGAATGTTGGTTTTAATAGGTTGTAAATTTTAAAATTTAATTATATAGCCGTGCCCGAAAATATATGGTAAATTAGTAGCAAGGCTAGGAATAGCGGAACGAAAATTTGTGTCGACATTTGATAATAAAATTGCGGCCGGTTTCGTATGAACCCTTGTTCGTACGACCACGAGGAGTCCTTGTTATGGCATGCCAGGCAATCGATAACTTTTCTTTTTGTGTTTCCGTCCATGTTTCCACATGTGGTTAATATCCTCCCAGAAATATTTGCATCCCTAAACACTTATTTGTATAAAAAGGCTTTGAAGTTGAAGGTTTTGTCTGAACTGATATTCAGAATCGACCCATATATTCCTTGAATAACTTTGGAAAAGTTACCAAATAGTTTGTAGACAGAATTTGCCGGTTCTGAGCAGTTTTAAGTGCAATATGATCCAGAATCGGCACATTCTATTATAACTTATAGACAGTGAATTATAACAGCTGTTAAATTAGCAGCAAAGTTTCTATTAAATTCATCAAATAAAACTCGAAAAAAACATAATTTTCCTTTGAAAAACCACGAACAAAAATATCAATTTGTATTCAAGGATAATGTCAAAGAGAATGTATCCAACTCAAATATTTCTGATCGTATCGCAACCGGACTAGAAACCGAATCGAAGGAAATGTTATACGTTTCGTTATACCAGAAGGAAGTAGCACATTGTTGTTGAATATATCTAATAGAAATGACATAATTGGATTTTCTCGTGCGCGTTTTCCCTCTGCCCTACAACAAGGCCTTACAAAGCGTGTCCTCCTGTTTGCTCGAAGGATATCCTCATGTGATAAGGGAGCCGGTATTTTCGAGCGGTGTTTTTCATTGTTGCCAGGTACACAAGTGCTTATAAATTAATTTTTATTTCTTGCCTTGTGAAATATTCATAATTTCATAATGGAATGGAGTTGTATAAGAACTCGTTAAGTTTCATTAGAATAACATTTTGTTAGTTGGTTCATGTGGAAAAAGACTTCCTTCCTGTTACAATCACGTTTAATTTTATTTAGTAAAATGCCATATTTGTTTCCATAATGACATGCAATGTTATATTTTTGGCAGATTTACTTCTAATTGGGTTAATATTAAATGATTTTTAGGACCAATATTAGATTAGTAGCAAATGCATTTTAGGATTTTATTATGACATTTTTTCACTCATGCAATCATAGTAATCAGCATTTTACTGCACTAGTGAAATAAAATAATTTTTTCCCACTTGTAGAATAATGTACATTACATATTTTCCTAATGGATAAAACTCAATTTTCATCATGAGTAGCATTAGATGCTTCTGCAGGATAAACTTCATTTTTGTATTTAAAATAATTTACAATTTAATTTGACCATTCAAAAATCAGAAAAATTAGCTTTTTATAGCACTGTTAAAAATCAGTCAACTTTCATATCTTATCGACTTGGACATCAATCCACGTTACCTATATAAATCCGAGGCTGAGTGGAAAATTATGCGAACACATTCATTCCAACTTCTTCCCTGTTTCCATTTATTTGCCTTTGCATTCCGAAAGTTTGCATAACCCCATTATCTTTCCGCAGCCCCCTCGATTCCCCTCGACATCTTCATTAAATCAGATTTATTGCAGGCACTTAGCGTATTTTTTGTTTCGTACTGTTACGGTTCCGTTCAGCCGACTGCAAAATGAATTCGAATCTGTTATGCGCCTCCCATTCATTCCACATTTGAAACAAAAGTTCTTCTTCCTCCTCGTAGAAATGAATGAAAAGCATGAAGCAAATAAAAAAAAATTCCGAAGAGAGACTGGAAATGTAATGAGATAATAAGATAAGGAAATGCGACGAATGGTCGCGACAAAATATCATATAACGTTTGGCAAAAATTGCACAAAGTTGAGTGACTCAATGCGTAACGATTCGACATTATCCTGCGGTAGTCCTTATAATTTTATTGCCTTCAGTTTTATACCGTTTTTGTATTCGCACAAGAAACATAAATTCTTCGAATCACTTTCTGGATCGCTTTGATGCTGGATAAGACGGATTAAATGATCAGCAGTAATTTGGTTATTTTTGGGTGCGGAAAAATTCCTTGATGAAATTAGGATTCATTTTTCGGACAGGAGACGTATCGTTTTTGATATTTTCCGCATGCGACTCGGCGTTTTTCCCCAAGGAGAGCGCCGAATTCCTTCACGGCGCGCATATTTTCGTTGTTATTTATTCGCGAATTCTTTTCGCGAGCCGTAAATATGCCAGAAAAGGCCAATTAAACGCAGTGAAAAACGCGAACGTTTAAAAGTACTCTTGTGCTATCAAGCCGCCAGCGAATGAATTGCATCGTTTCGTTGTTGCCTGGCGATGCTCGGGCGTAAAATATAATTGAAACTGTGTCGAATGATAAGAGTTAATGCGCTCATTTATTTCGTTTATTTCGATGGCGCGCTTTTTTCGTCCGAGAAATGTGATATAAAATTTTGACGTTTCACAAAGTTGATATCAACGATACATTTATCGAGGTGTTTATTGCTTTATAGTCGTTTTTTGGATGGATTCGTCCTGATGAAATTTTTGATGTCCACAACATTAAGTGATAGACGAATAAAAAAGTAAAATGTAATGAATTTTTAAAATTTTTGTTGATTCTGTCGAAAAATTATAAAATTTACAAGGCTCCCTTATAAAAATGAAAAAAAATTATTTTTTTAATCAAAAAATCATTATGACAATGTGATCTAAGATAATTCAGTGTAAAGTAACTAATTTCAGAAAAATTTTCAAAACACAAGTGAAAAGTGGGATATTTGAAGTATAGGATTCCTCTTATTTATTATCCTTTTTGGTTTATTTGCTCAAAAAAATTAAAATATTTCCCCCAAAATACAACATTTAAAAACATTCATTCGCAATATTTAATTTCTATTTTGAACCTTGTTTTAGGTTCAGAAATTCAATCGTTCAATTACTCGTATTTCAGTATTTGAAAGATGAATTGAAGATTTTTTTATCACTGTTATTGTGTTAGCTTTCTTTTTTGTATACATGCCCATGGTGAAATTTTAGATGAATATAACATTAACTTGGAAATCAATCTGATGAATAACGCAAATTTTTGATAGCTCTCTCGAAAAGTTCTCCAAAAATGTTCTTAAAATTCTCAGATAATTTTTCAATTTATTCCTTATAATTTCAATACTTTTAACTTTTATATTTTGTATTGTGTTTTATATTTTCTTCTTCATGCTTAGTTAAACCTTAACAAAGAATTAAAATGTTATAATTAGCATATAAAATCAAAATGAGCATAAGCAACAAGTGTATTAAGGAAAATAATTGCAAAAACCACATTAATTGTTTCATTTTCGTTTATTTGGTTGGAAAATTTCAATATTCAGTCCAAAAATATTTCTAGAACAATATCAATACCGTGTGTGGTAATTATTCCAAATCTTGACCTAGGTTCCAAAACGTTTGGATTTCTTCGTCCAAACTAAATATTTTGTCCCCAAAATCCTTTTTTGATTTTCTTCTATTGTTGCTTATATTATTGACAAGAGGTATCATAAATTTTTCTCTTTTGTAGACCCTAACACTGACCCTGAGCCAAATAATAAACTTGTTAACTTAAAATATCAATTAATTTTCTAAATAGTATAACAACAAAACTTGTTAATTCGTTCGGATTTTAATCACTTCTCGTTTAATTGCACGCCATTAAACCTTGCCCAAAACGACGTTCGGTGTTGTTCCAAAATTGTTTCCTAACAAGAGTTACAACCTTTACAAGACACCGTGATTGTAAGACAAGTGTGCTTACCTTATTCTCTATCATCCATCCACATCCCTGCAACTCTCGGGTTGTGCTGCTCGTTAGGACTTATAATTGTTTCGAGAAGTTTGCGCTCCACTTCTCTCGCACTTAATGCTTGATTTAGTGCACTAATGCCATTAGTCCGTCATATCCCATCTAGCGATCATCCATAACATGTGTTCGAACCGCGCGCGAGCAAATCATGTGCGACGCATTTATTCGTTCGAAACTGATTCGACAAGAGCGCCTTTTTCTTCATATCTCTTTGGGAATTTTCAAAGACAGGAGTAGTAGTAGTTGGCTTCATATAGCGTTGGGTGATTAATCATTCGCGGTCGGGAAGATTGGGAGAAGTGAGGGACAGAGATGCTCAAGCTGTGTGTTTATACATTGGATTTGGATGAGCATAAATCTATCTGCGTGGCTATTACCGTGCGTGAAATGTGCGTACACGTTCGTAAACACTCGAAGATTTTGGGGAGAATGACAAAAATCATGTTTGTATTTGTTGCGGGCTTAATTTCGAAGAAAGTCATTCGTTTTCATTAATAACGGAGGAGGTGGTTGGGTATTTATAGATGTGAATTTTTGATTGATGATGTACATTTGTATTAAGGTTCAAATTATGCTGAACTAATTTTTCAAATGGTGGATTTTATAGTTTCAAACTTAAGAATTTTATCAGAATTTTCCAGGGTTTAGAATAGGTTGAAAAAAATATATATATTTTAAGAGTTTTAGGATTTTAAAATTAGGAGCTGAAAAGTCTTCGAAAAATTGTTGTTTTTGTAAACAGGAATAGTAATAGTAATATTCAAAGATTTTTTTAAATTTCAGTGATTATAGAGAAAGGGATAGAAAGGGAAAATTACGTTTAACCATGATTAATCAATTTAGTTTTCCGAGTGATGAGTTATCATTCATTTTAAAGTCGTTGAATTGATCATAAAGTTTGTTAGTTTGCTGAGTATTGTTTCAATCTGTAGCTAATATAGAATTAAAAAGGAGAGCAAGTTTTTAGGTAAATAGGCAAATCCCATGTATATAGAAAGCAAAACTGTTGCAATTTTTCGGGATTATAAGTATTTAATAATTTTTAAAGTTTGTTAATTTGCAAAATAGTGTTTCAGTCAGTAATTGTCAGAAAATCAAATCAAAACTACACAAAACTACACAATGTCCCAAAATAGATGTTTTAATAATAACTTGTCGATATTGTCAGGTTTAATTTTAATAATGCAAAATCATTTAAAATAAATTATTTCCTTGCAAAAATCCAACATTCTTTGTCGACGGATACAGAGGTGAATTCTGCAAATTGTTATTTAATGTACTGTTCGTCCGATTCTAATGAATCATATGCTATTTTTTATTAATAATTATTTTGCATTTTAAGTGAATTTGATTTTGGTAATTAAGGATGTTAATTAATTCCCCAAGGGATATAGTCAAAATCAATTTTGGTATCTCAAAAGTCCAAAAGGTAACAATACATAATTGTTGTTTGAAATTTCAAACTTTTGTTTCCAATCTAGGATTTTCTTCGATTTTATCTAAATTAACTGATTTTGTTTATTGATTGCTAACGATAGACATAAGCGTAATTTTTTAAAGAAATATTTGAAAAACGTTATTAAAGTATGAGTGTTTGGGAAGTAAGAATAGTTACACAGATATCTGCATAGAAAACAAAAATGTTGTAATTTTTTAGGTTTATAAGTTATCACTTATTTTAAATTATGTTAACAATATATTATTCCAATCCGTAGTTTACATGGAATGAAAAAGATACCATATTTCTGGCATAGATACACGTCTAAAATAGGGGAATCCCAAGATGACTGATACGAGCTCCACCTGTATAACAATTCGCAAATTCCAACTCGACCCTCGAATCGATTAAAACAGTTATTACCCAATAACGAATTGTGTTGTTAGATTTATCAACGACTCCATTGTTCCGCACGAAAGTGTGACCGAAAATCTACGAAGTGAATCCTCGTTTCGCACTCACAAACTCAACTCTTCTCTGCCATAAAAATGCGTATAAAAATAACACGCACAGTTTGAGCATCTCTAAGCATCTTTCTTTATCTCCATGCTGCGACGCATTGTGTTTGTTATCCGCGCACGATTTCCAATGTTTTGGGTGTTCACCCAATTTGATTGCTTCAAAATGTTAGTCATAAGCATCTCATCGTTTCGGAGTGAAATGCATGGCACGAAATTGTAAGAAGTCGCTCGGTCTGTCGCTGGCTAAACTACGCCGGCTTTATAGGCGCTATCAATCATTTTAAATCGCCTATTTCAAATTTATTTCGGTTGCCGCGTACGACGACTACGCGTTCGTCCTGCGGTGTCACTTTTGTCCGCGTGCCAATGAAATCCTCTCTCGTCTGCCTCATCCAGAGAGAGAAGAGATGCTTTTACTCACTTGTGGTGAAACACCAAAAATGTTGAATACTACGTACGCAATGTACTCGTTTCTTTTCGCAGTGATTTACCGATTGTTTATTTCATTTGTCGTTCGGATTTTCAAATATGTTGAATATATTCACATGAGATGAAAAATTAATTGGTATTTTGTTTGAGGTTGATGTGATGATAAAATATCTTTTTGAAGGTGATGCTTTCAAGTTGATTCGGATTTTCTTTTTTGAGGAGGCAGGTGAAAAGGAAAGTGAAAAATCGTTGATTTTCTCTAAGGAATCACTTGATTCGTTCGGTTTTTGTGTCTGGGGAAGATCAGGAAGGGAGGAAAGAAAGGACTCTGGGATGAAATTTTCCTATAATTTGTCAAAGTGTCAACTGCCCCCTTGACTGACAAATATTTATGGATGTGATTTCCTTTTCTTAAACGTAGCAGCTTTTTCCAGTCGATTCGCAAAAAAATCTATTAATGTTCTCAATATTTTTTATTCAAATTTTTTCTCTTGATAAAACAGGGAAAATTCTTTTAAATGTTTTTAGTTCAAAGTTTTTTCTAGAACATTTGATGCCATCAAAATAAAAATTCAATTCATTGTCAAAACTTTTCAACCTGAAGGATTTCTCATTTATTTAATATAAGTTCTGAAAAGAATTGAATAAAAAATAAATTCAAAATAACAGTAATATAATTTTAATTAATTTCATTATTGTTATTAATTTGCTATTATATAATATTGTTTTTATTTCACCCACCTCATTTTTTCTCACTGGTGGGAGATTTGGTGCTATAAATCTTTTTGAAGATGGCACTCAATCGTTGGTTGTATCGAAAGAGATTGCATTATCTCGTACATATTTTATTCATGCCTTTCATCTCTTCTTCCACCCTCTTATTTCGATATTTTTCTTCCATGTTTTTTATTTCTCCGTTTGCTGTGGCTCGGTCAAACTGCGCAAGCAATCGCAATCATTCGCAGCCTTGTGACGACACACGCATTGATTGCGGTCGCGAATTTCATTTTATTGGGTTTTATTGTGTCCCCGTTTTATTAATATTTCGTGGTTCCGCCTGAAGCTGCATTGATATGTTTCTAAACCACAGATTCTTGCACCATCCTTTACGTCTACAAATCCTCCCGATTTTATCTTTTATTTTTGCAATGGGTTCGTATCTTAATGATGCAGTAGTATTTTTTTTTGGACGTCGTTAATTTTTATTATTTCTATAAATATGATGGTATATTATTTTATCGAATTGCTGGTGATGAGTGACTAGAATTTAATTTTATTCACTAGTGAAATAATTGATGGATTTTATTCTACAAGTGAGGGAAATAAAAATAATTTATTTCACTAGTCAATTTAAGTGTGTATCATATTTATTTGAAAAAAGCACAAAAACTTGAGGTAACAATTTTAGACTTTATGGCTTCTTAAAACATTTAATAAACTCAACTCCAATAAAATTTCTATCACTCGTGTGCGAAAAATTATAATTTTGTATATTTCACACTTATAAAATCCTATAGTTGAACTCTCTTTTAAGAACGGAATTTATTATTCGATTTACGAAAAAATTTGCATTACTATGTAATTATTAGAAATTTAGTACGCTGCTTGTTTGCATACGGAATTTTTGTTAGCAATAATGTCCCCTTGATAGCAGCATTTCGGGTGGCGCACGGAGTAAATGAGTTTTGCTGGAATAAGTGTGAAAAATAGATTTACGTTTATTGCGGCCATTTACGAGTATTGCTGCCGTAAAAATGAAGCGGGGAAAAACGCGTAAAAATTCAAAATATTTATTCGAATGTGTTTTGCCCTAAAAAAAAGGAAAACGCGACCCGCAATAACACTGTAATAAATATGTACCACCCTCAGCTCTACATCTAATTTATAAGTTGAAACACAAGACGGTACATTTTTGTTGACATATTTATTACTTGGTGGGATTTTTTATGTAAAAATTGGCTTAATTTCGGTTTTAAATCAAATTTGTGTGGTACTGTTTTAAATACCAGTTTTTTGTACTCTCAACTGCATATTCCTTCAGTAAAATGTAGGACTAAAAAGTAAAATCATTTCTATAAAATAATATTGTGAATTTCAAGATCAAAGTTTTTGAACTTTCTTGTAATAAAATTTTATCTTTTTAGTGAAATTCGAATTAGGAAAATATTACAACATTCGTTTATTTACTTCACGAATTGTTTTCATAGAATTAATAAATTGCATTATTATTATTTCCACATGTCCGAATAACACATAAATTGTAATAAAGCGTTATTGTGCGCGAACACGTCATAAATAAACAAAATATTCTCTTGTAGTGAATAATTGGAGGCGCCAGCTGGCATCAAAACAATATCTGTCTAGTCGAATAAAAAATCCGGTATAATAATAAATTATTGTTTTAAAAGGAATAATAATTTTTAACATTCTATAAATTTTAATTAAATTTGATGGGTAAATGTTTATTAACAAAAGGAATACTTTTCTAGAAAAGTACACTTGACAATTAAATTAAATTGTTTATGGATTTTTATTCATTAGGGAAATTTTAATTTATAATAATAATTTGTCATCAGATTTACAGAAATTGCGACACTAATTTAAATATTAAAAATTTGTAAATATATAACAAGGTCCTTATTAAAATCTAATTTTTTGATATTGATTTTTGCAATCATTTACACATTTTAGTTTGAGTTTAGTTCAAGTAATTATCATTTAATCAGAAGAGAAATGTTGTCAATTAGCAAAACAGAAAAGAACAGACGACAAAATTTACGAAAACAAAAAGTTAACAAAAAAGATAACTATGAATTTAATTTATTGCTAGACAAATAATTTAAGAAATAACATTGCATGATATAGAAATATTTATGATTCAATATAATTTTTCGAAATTAATCGAATTGCTACTAGAATTAATTTTATTTAATGTCAAAATGATAATGAATAACATAATTTGCAAATTATTTGTATGAAACATAGGCTATTTGTGAATTTTCGCAGTCAAAAACAAAAAAAAATCAAACAAATAAAAATGCGAGCCGAGAAATGAGTGATATCCAATTAAGATACATTTTAATTAGCCTTGCAAATTTGTCTCGTCTCTTTATTATATTTACTGTTTTAATACACTCTTTAATTAATTGCACTAACTTGATGCATAATCCGAGGCATTTAATTCATTAGCAGTGAGCTTTCAAATTAAATGCCATCACGCAGATTGCCGCCATCACGATATCGAACTAATAACAATATCATCGCACTGTTGACGATGTGCAAATCCCAAATGGCAAGAAGTGTCTGCTGCCTCTGTGTGCACATTGCCTTAAATATTCAATGATGTTAATTTTAACGCCGATGCCGATGTTGAATGTTAAATTGGAAAACCTCGACCACGATCACCATCAACAGCAACAACAACAACAACCAACGTGCTTGTATTGATGATGGCGGTTGTTGCTGTTGCTGCCGCCATCGACGATGGTGATGTTGATGATGATCATGATCATGACGGTGATGACTTTGGGTGCTCGTACATGCATGAAGCCAACAACGAACGAGAGTGGATTGCTCGCCGCTGATGCTGATGACTAGATAAATAATCAAATCAAAGCATCAGGACGACGCTATAAACAGAGCGGAACAAGCTGCGCTCTGTGCGTGTAAACGCGTTTTATAAACATTTTTTTTAACGCTGGAGGTTTTTGTAATTACGTAATGTAATGCAGGTTTTTCTTTCGGTTTTAATAATAGGGATTCGGTGTGATATCATTTTTGTGCGTTTTAATTTAAATGTTGTTGTCTGGAAGGCAAGTTTTTTTTTACATTTCATATTGTTTTTATCGTCTCGTTTCGTTTGCGATCTAATAATGGATGAGTTTAGGATATGCTTCATTGGGTTGAATTAAAACATGGAAAATTCCAGTTTGTTGCGTGTTTTTTGTTTGGTAGTAATTTGGATCCATTTATTAAGTGGAAAAGTTCGTTGTTTTTTGTATGATTGTTGTCCAAAAATAGGCTTAAATTTGTAAATTCGTTTAAGATAGTTTGTGGCTGGTGAAATATCAGACTTGAAAATTAACTTTCTTAAAAGTGGTAGTAGTAAAATGACTGGAAAATTGTTTTTTTGTTCTTCATAATTTTTATTTTTTATTTTACAAAACAAAAAATCGTAGAAGAATCACCACAAAATTAGTTGTGGTGCGATATTAAACAAAATTTGATAATGCAAAATCTAAGTGAAGGAATTTTCCAAAAAATAATATTGTTTAGAGAAAAATTTAGAGAAAATAGTTTCTTGATATTGTACAAAAATCAATCCTAGTCGAAAAAAACGGTAAGAGTAATTTAGAAATTCTTATTTCCTCTTATTTTGTCAGGCCAAAACAATAAAAACAGGCAAAAATGTTTATGTTAATGTGTGTAGCAAAATGAATAAATTTTAATGAGATTTTAGAGAAAATTTATAAATTTTCAAAAAAAAAATTCAATTTATAGAAAATGATATTTGTAGACATTACACAACAATTTTTATGCAAAAATATCTCCGTGTCAAAAACATTCAATATTTTTATAGATGCGAAACAGAATAATAAATAAAAATTAATTTTTTGGGTTTGGATATTAAAATACATTTTAGATTTGAACAGTTTTCGCAATAAATTTTGGATTTAACATTGAAATAACTTGATAAATTAAAATGCTCATTAATTTCTGCTAATGAGGACCTAATGATCTCTGTTGCAATTAATTATGTGAAACTACATCAACTTCCAAAAATATCAACTTATTTTCGAACAATTTTAAATCCAATTAACTTTACGGTTTTCCAAATCTCGCAAAGCAATTTTTAGCTCACAAAACGCAACCTACATGTCAAAAGTTATTTTAATAAACAGACAAGCTGCTAAACGTATTACTTTGGCGTTAAATTGATGAAAACGATGACTTCCATGCGAGATGAGATGCATTTCTTGCCAAATACCTCAACGTAAAGTAAAACGCGTCTGGGAGTTCAGGTGTAGTGGTAGTACATTTGCAAAATAGAAAATTTAGTCATTCGCAAATTAGCCCGCGATGAGCTAACCTTGTTGTGCATCATTTCACAGCTATTAGCCATGTTATATCTTAGCCGTTGATACCAAGTCATACAATAAATAATTTCAAAAGTTTTGGTTATATTTAGAAATCAGAATTTGCAAAAAAATCTACTTATACACGATAAAAACAATCAATAAAAAAACAGTAATTTTCTGGGGAGATAATAAAGTTCTGAGATTGTTTGGAACAAAATATATTCAACGAAAAAAATGTGTAGTAAAAAAATGCAAAAAAGAAAATTTAAAATTACAGAAATTACAAATAATTATGTTATGATATATTAAAAATATTCAGAATCAAAAAATTAAAATGACATTTTCAGAATAGAACTTGTTTTGTATAATTTCAAAGTTTCTATTATATTTAGAAAGCAAATTTGCAAAAAAAACATCTTCGTTAAATATGTTAAAAATATTAATAAATAGAAATAGAAAAAATAGTAATTTTCAGAAAAAATAGCGAATTTGCAAACTTATGAATTTGAATGAGACAAAATATATTTCCCCGCGAAAAAAATATCTAGTGAAAATTTGTCTGAAATTCGCCAGATGAGTCATAGAAACCACGTGTTTTACTTTTGCCTTGGATGTCGTCCACGACAGTTTCAAATAGATGCAACGATGCCCACGGACGCGGATTGCGAATGAATGCAATTCTCGACGACATCAAAGACAGCAGCAGCAAGTGCACATTTATCGCGAAAATTTCCCAAGCAAAAGCGCGGTGATTTTTTTCCGACTCGCTCAATGAATTTTTCATTGCATCGACGCCGAATCGTTCGTTAATCAAACGAATGATTTTTCATTAAGGAAACGAAATTGCGAATGCTTGAATGAAATCTATTAATCATGGTCATTTTTGTAGGTTTAGTTGGAAGAAAGTCAGATCTCTTAGATCTATTTTTCAGTATTGATCTTTGGTGAATGAATCAGAAACTTGCTTTGAATCGCTGGAAAGTTTCCAATCAGTAATTGCGGATTAATATTTGATAAAATGTGTGCACTTCAGATTGAAAATATATAATTCACCATATTTCCTAAGATTATACTTACTTACAACTTTTTCATGACTTTTCACACAATTTTCTCAACTTCTCATAACGTTTCACAACTTTTTCATACAACTTTTCAGTGGATATTAATATTATTAAAAAATAATTGTAAATATGATTTTTGCCAAATATTTGCAGTTACCATTAATTTCTTTGAAAATATTATAAATGTTGATAAGGTTTTCTGAAACGTAGTTTAATCAACTTTATTTTTTGACCGTTTGACCCTAAAAAAACTGGAAAAGCTGAAAAAAATTCATTACGTTATGAACTTTAATTTGAACATGCTCGCCCCGAACAAAAATACACTCGACCCGTATATAATTCAAGCGAGGAAATTGTGTGCGCTTATTGTCTCCCATCTGGTCGAGGTTGATTTTCCTGTAATTTGCGCCTCGATTCATTTCACACGCGTGAAATTTTAATTTGCACCTAGTTTTACCATTCAAATCCATCCTCCTTCTCCCCATTCGTTCGTGCAGGTCGTATTTTTTTTTTTCGTTTCGCGCCAAGAACATTACTCGTAAAAGTAGGAATTACCCCAATTTTCTCGCAACGGAGACGGCCGGCGTTTTGTTGCAGGTCCTTCTATTTCAATACTTCCGCTCTCGCTCATTTCCCGATTTGAGCGACTCGCCGCAATGATATATTATTCCGACCTAATTAAAATTTCAAATCCAATTAGCATTCGTAATTATTCGGGCTTGCACGTGTGTGGCGACACTTTCAGGCATCCTCGTCGTCGTCGTCGTTGACATTGTTGGCGAACGTCATCGACGTCGTCGTTATTAATGATTGATTAATGATGCAGTGGCATTATGCAATCATGTGAAGACACTCATTCATGAGATATGCGTTCAGGAGAATATGAGATAAGATTTTCAAAGTAGAGTAGTTTATCTTATCAGACGGAGGAGGTTTACTGAAAGTACAAAGTCAGAAGAAAAATGAGTGACGTATTTTATTCTGTAAGTGAAAAATTAAAATTGTAATGTGTGATAAGGACGTAAATGGAACATAGACTTAAAAGCCAATATTTTTCCTGATATGAACCAAAATATATCAGCGAATTACTAGTAATTTTGCAAAATTTCTTTAGTATTAAGAACATTTAAATCAATCTGAAAGTTGCATTTCTCAAAATTACCATTAAGATGTTTTAGCTTTTAGTGATATTTACAATAACAATTCTTTGCGATTATTTTGGGAGAGCTTGAAAGATACATTAAGAATAATATTACAAAGATATTTGTATTGTATCAACTCTTCCCCGAGAAGATAAATCACCATCAACCACACGTGCATGAAATTCACCTATAAATTCATGAACGTTGATATCACACGTGTATAATTTTACATTTCCTCGCTTATAATACGATCTACCATTAATAATAAAAATTAATTAGGCGTTCGATCATCGACGGCGGCGGCGGTGAAAGATACACACTTCCGAGATGGCATTTATCATTAATAATTAATATTTTCATTGTTGCTCGTCGAGCACCATGGTGTGCGATCAGGCGTGCAGGACGACATCATCGTCATCGACATGGTCTAGTTGTGATGCGCTCGTAATAATGTGAATTGGAGTTGAAGCGCGGATCAGACGAACGAACGAACGAACGAACGTCAGGACACACACAATCATTAAAGCGCTGGCACGTCGCCAACGAGGAAAAACAAATAGAAGATTCCAATGTAGAATGTGCTGTGTGCGCGGGGCACGATGCGAATATTGGCGCATGAATACGAGTAGTGCATATTGCCATCGTTTTCTATCCATATTGCACGAAAACGGCAAGCAAATGAGCAATCAGGGTAATCGAAAGCAACTGGTAAACGCCTGCTTACTGATTCGGATGCTTTAAATATTGCAATTTCCATTGGGAAATTATGTCGAATGCCATGCGGAGTAATAAACCAATCGAGTTATTTGTTTCTTTTGGTAATATGAAGTTATCTTGGGATAATCATAATGTTGTAATGATGAAATGCATGGGAGGATTTCAAAATGTCTTTGGTAAAGCCTTTTAGCAGCAGATTTTTTCTCTGGGAAATTTTTAAGATATATGTTAAAAATAGATGTAATATAATTCTTAAATTTTAATGTATCAGCAAACATTTCCTACAAAATTAATTTTCATCAGAAATTCGTGAAATTCCTGTGAAGAAAGAGTCAAAGTTTTTGGAATTTTTCTAGATAATCTGCACATTTTGACTCATCTTGCGACTGTTAATTTTGACATTAATTGAAATTTCTAAAATGTTTTTCTTTATCATCACTAATATTACTTTTGGAACATTTTTCTTAGATCTTCTTTATTCCTACAATAAATTTACTATGAATTCGCTAATTCGCCAAAGAAATTTTGCAACATCGAATAATTTCAATGAAAATAGAATTTTTCCTAGTGAATTTTCACATTTTACTTTAATTTATGAATGACTCTTTCCAAGAATTGATGTGTGATATTCCTAACATCTCTTTAACATCACCAATTTCGGATACATTTTGGTTTTATTTTGGTTGTATACCTAGAATAAGTTTGTTATAAAATATTAGTCAGCTAAAATTTCTTAATTTAGTATAATATATATGAATGTTTTTGAATTTTCTACTAATTTTTGATCCTTTGATTAGTAATTTTTGAGGTTTCAAAGACTTCTTTCTCAATTTCAACTGAGTTCTCAAAAAACTTTCAAAGAAGAAATTTCAAAGAATAATTCTAATGTTAATTTTGTTTCCAACTCAAATGCCTATAAAATAATTCCGTAGTCCGTCTTTACTTGGATTTTGAATTAATTTTCCAAATGTATAAACGTGTTTAAAAATGATTCACGATTTGACTTTAAAAGCTAGTTTGAACTCTACAGAAACATTCTTCAAATTATGACTATTGTCAACCAACCACACTATCATCATGAAGGATAAAATTTATCATCATGGCTCATTAGTGAATTAATACTTTGCACCAACTTCTTAGAAACCATTCCAACTTTTTTCGCTCTATATCGAACCCTGAAACAGTGTCGTCATCCTACTTCCTGCCGAGAGCTTAGCCTGATTCTGATTTCTTGCAACGCTCTCTTCATCTTGGGGCGTTAATAGTGCCACCATGTTCCACTCTGGGGACGACGTGCTGCACGGCCAAGATAATACACATCCAGTTAATCTACTCAAGAATATAATGCGTCTTAGCGCGCGACCTCAGGCTTCGTGCTTCGTAGATGAAGCATGAGAGGAAGTCTTGTAATATAAATAATAGTGCACTGTGTGCGGAAGACACGAAAGTGCAGAGTTCGCTCGTGTGACAGGATGGATGGACGTTTGGATTTTATCATTTTCGCATGCGTCGCCCAACTAGGGCCATTATTACTCCCGCGGACGAGTATAAACTGTAATAGCGTTCATAACTAACAGCGTTTATACAAACAATGAGTGAATGGAGCGCGGAAGAGCGGAAGGAAGAAGTAGCTGGGTGAAATACGAAGGAAGTGAGCGTTTAGTCGTGCTTTCTTTAGGAGGGTAGAGTTGAAAAATCTTTAAAGGGGTTGTTTATTTAATCTTTTTGGAAAATAGTTAATTTTTGCTGGAAAATTCAAAATTTCAATGCGATATTCTTTTATATTATGTAAATTATCAGATGGTATCAAAATTTAATAGATTCAAGTGTGAAACACCATATAATTGTAGGGTAATTCACACGTGAAATAAAGCGTATTATTTTCGGTCAGGTGGGAAATAATGTTGGTCTCTTTATTTCTTCAGTGGATAATATTTTAAATTAGTTTATGTTAATCTAATCTTAAATTAAAATATTAAATTTTCTGCTAAAATAAAACAAAAAGTATATTGTAGATTTATTATTTATTTTTGAATATAAATGCAGTTTTGTTCAACTTAGTTAGCTACAGTTGGAATCGAAGTTGATACTTAAAATCCAGAGATTTTGCAAATTCGTAATTTGGGAGTTTTCGTACTCCACTTGATTTTTGTTAACGATTGTTTATTACAAATGTCAGAATATGGCATTTTTGTGAAAATCATCAGCCTAAGAAGTAAATCAGTTAATAAAGCTGTGTAATAGAAAAACAGTGAAAAATAAACTTAACTAGCAGGGAACATATATAATAACATTTCTAACACTTCTATTTACCAATAAACATTTCTAAATTCAAGCAACTACATGCAATAATTAAACATGTTATAGGAAAGAATTTTGGTCACCTTTAAAAAATTCAATGAATTCAATTCAAGTTGAAAGTTAAACACTGGAATATATATCAAAAACACGTTTTTTCATTAGTTGTAACTTGATTTTTAGTATAAGGGTTGTTTTAATTAGTTACGGGCCGAAACATGTAAAGTAATTTAATAAATATCGAAAATAAGGGAAAGCATTCTTAATAAATCATAACTAACATTTTTTCATATTACAAACATTAGTTTTAGCCATTTTTCCAATAGAATTTTAGCAATGTGTATAAAATCAGTTGTTAGCATTCTTTCTAGAAGGTTTACGATTTTATCAATCAGGATGAAACCACGATATCTTGACATAACAAATTGCATTAGCGGCCTCTTTAAATCTCAACCAAATACATGCAAGTAAATTGGTACAATTGAAATTGACATCAAAGCAGATTAAAAATTCCACGCGATTTTGATTGATGGCACTCACCGACGACGAGTGACCCCCTTCGGCGATGATTACCATACAAGTAGCAAATAATAGATGACAATCTGGCGAATAAATATACGCGCGCGCAATGGGTGAAGTCGTCGTCGTTTATCACGCATCGTAAATCGCCGACACACAAGTTATAATAGGGAATCGATAAGAGCGAAACATCTGCGCACACCACACCGTTTCTGCGGGGCGGGGGTTGGTGGGACGTTTTTGGGGGCGCTCATTGCTGATTATCGGACGCCAATCGATTCATTGGCATGATTGCAAAACGGGCAACAACCAACTGGGGCCACAAGTTGATCTCTGCGTTGCTCGAATGACTGCGCGCCGTTATGATTACAAATGTAATTTAATGTCATCCGATTCGCACAAATATATTTTAATTAATTCAGCCGATGCGAATTTCCCGCTCATTTAGGGCAATCTGTATTGTTATATTTAACTGGATTGGGCCTAATTTGCAATAATGGTTAAGTACCTGGGATATTTCATGTTATTGATTTTCGGATCCGATTAGTCCTTTCGATGTTAAGCGGGTGCATAATTTGCATACAGATTGCAAAATGCAAAACAAATCCCTCGGTTATTATTCATTTTAATTATTTTTTGATATAAACTCAGAATATGGGAAATTCAGGGAAAATTGGCATCAAAAACATATTCAGCTTTTGTCACTGTTTTAAGCTCTCATCTTTTTATCATACGTTGTGCTCGTTATGTGAACTATTCGTTATATAAATTGGGCCATTTAATTGTTGATATAAATTTCCAAATATTATAGATTAAATTTTTTAAAGATCTGAATATGAAAAGCAATAATATAAATACATCGCTTAATTACAATTGCAAATCAGAATTACAATTTATTATTGCTAAATTACAATTTGAGAAGGTCCAGATTTCATTAACTTTCAAGCAATCTGAAATTCACTTTCAAATCATTAGCCTAAAGTTTTTCCAATTTGAATATTTATTTGAATTTTACCAATCACTACTTTTCCTGATCAATACCACAAATTTGCATTTAAAAGCAATAATGATATCGAATTCCTTTCTAGACTAAACCTCCCTAGCAAACAACTTTCGGTATTTCTAATTTCTGCGCTGCAACAATTTGCTAATTTTGAACGCGTTGACGCATGGAAAGTTGAAATATGCTGCGATATCTATCCTATCGTTGGTTGAAGCTCAAACTCGTGGCAGTGGCAATTGCTGCAAGTTAATGCGAATTTACACGTATACATGTTGTGTGCATGCACCGTTTCGCCAGTTATCATCGCCGAACTGCGTGCGGAGCATTTGCAAAATTACGCCGCACTGCATATTAATATTCATTAGAACGCGCATATTAGCGAGAGCTTCACATGCGCGCGCATTTGCAAGCAAAGAGACATGGAGATGGGTTGCCTGGCTGGTTGGTTGGTTGGCATTTCATTTAAAGGTTTAGGCTAATATGTAATAATGTGTAATACTCATAGGGCAATTACATAAACTCTGCCATCATAAAGTTAACTTGATGCTAAACAATTTCTGCCAGCGTCGTCGTCTTCGTTGACGATGAAGAAAACTCCAAAGCGCGCGGTTTTCCGCGTTTTAATGATGTTCGTGCAGAAATTCCACGTGAAATGTAATTATATTTAGTCGCAAGTAATTAAATGAAGAAAAATAAGTATCATAACTTTTGCTACTTTTTCTTGGGCAAATTGGGTGCGAGAAATTCAAAGTTTTAGCGAATAATACATATATTTTGACACCTATTATGACATTATACACACGTGTGATAAATAACATTTTATCATATGGAAGAAGAGTTTCAAAGTTTCAAAGTTTCAAAAATCAAAAAATTGTTGTTAGAAAGTTTGTATCTTGTCAAATTCATTAGTAATTCATCAAAATTTCAAAAACTCTAATTATTTGTGATCATGGTAACTTACACTTTATTTCATATTTTTTATCATAAGTGAAATAAAAGATAATATTCAACAGTAATTGCACGAGTTCTTCTCGTTTTACAGGATAAATGTTTATTTTTTCATGAGATTTTGTTGCCTCCGAATTTGTGATTTATTTGAACAGATATCATTTATTTTCCAGATAATATAAATTTGGTAACTAAACTCCATGTAAGATATAATTGAAGAAAGAACAATTGAATGCGCAAATTTTTTCTTGACTATCCGCCATGAATTAACAATGAAACTAGGAACGTGACATTGCCCGAACAAAAGATTCGATTTTGCGTGAGATTAATAAATCGTTCATGATGTACTTTTCTAACGGTATTGCAATTCGATTTGCGAATACTCCTCGAATACTAGAGTTAGTTGCAACATTATGGTCGATAATTCAAATGGAAGTTTGCGATTGAACGACGCAACTTTGGCATCTTCTCGAGCTATCCCGAAAACGGGCTTGGCATATTGTTACAATTGAACAATGAATTGAATCAAATTAGAATTATTTAAATGGCTGCACAGCAGCAGCAGGGAATATCGTAAAACGTCAAACTAGCGGAAGCCATAACTTTTAACTTTAGCCATAGTAATACATTATTGCACAAGAGTAATACAATTGTCACGTCGCGTCGTCTGCAAATGCAACTTTCTTGTATTTACGAGCATTTGCTCTCAAATTATTAGATGCGATGAATATTTGATACCATAATTTTCTGTCGGGGAAATGATAATTGGCCCAAAAGGATTACATCCATTATTTCAGGATAATTAATAATTTTCATGGCTTTCAATGGAAACTAATTATTGATTAATTAATTAATTTTCGTAAGCTTCGATGCGATTATTGTACCAAGTATAAGAAATTTATGAATTTGTATTTATAATTCCAAATTTTATAAATCAATTATTAATGATTTTTTTACTTATTCAAAATTTAAGTATTTTTAAACCGATATTAAATTAATATTCTCAAAAAATGATCTTTATGCAATAGTAATACATTTTTTTTAGTAAATATAAATAAATTGGTTGTTTCTCAAATAATGATTACTATTGTTCAGAAATTCATTTTGTTATTTATTATACCTATACATTTTTTTCATTTGCCAGCCTCAATCATATATTTGTTTAACTTTAATTAAATGTGGCTGCATAGCAATAAAGGCAACAATAACGCAAATTACTTAATATTCATGAGCAATCATAAATATACACAACTCTCTCTCAATAGAGATCAACAATTCGTACGCGATCTGATGCATCAATTCGAATAAAGCATTCCGTATATGTGTGCACGTGGTAATAAACATATTGGAATTTGTTTATTTATGATGCACTTATTAGTTATTACACGGTGGAATTTATTGTTCAAGTGCATCGGCACCAGCGAAGCAGGCAAACGAACGATTCGCTCCGACTTTGACGGCGAAATTTATGAGTGCGCATCCGAAATGCAATTACAAATTCGACAACAACGCATCAATATCAATATGTTTCCTGCACGTGGATTCCACTTGACACTTTCCCAATAACAACAAATTTGATATGCAGATTGTTACAGACGCTCAAATTTTTTTCAATTATCATTTTGCAATAAATTTCCAATTGTAAATTAGAAAGTATAATAAGCATTTCAGATTGGTAAATTATTTTTGTATGTAATTCAGTTTGCATCAATTATAATTCTGATTTGGTAATTTCGAAATCTTAAGTTTAATATCAGAAATATATTCCATATTAGTCAAACGTAATTGAGAACATAAAATGAAATTCAGAAGAATTCAAATGCAAATCAGATTAGTGTCACTTTTTGTTAAATAATAATTGATTTTTTGATTGTTAAATTATTGTACATAACATCAGAATATTGACATTATTAATGAAGCAGTAATTATCACTCAGTTTATAGATATTACTTAAATTCAAATGACAATTTCTGAATAATATTTCATAAATCGGAATTAAAAGTGACGATTTCTGGATTACAATTCACAGATTTGAAATCCATTTGATACTTTCTCAATTTCATTCAAAAATTTGAATTAATTTCTTTTCTGCAATTAATTGATGCTTTGTTGAATAATTGATCTGCAATTGCGACTCATGCCCTAAATAATAAACAATGCACGAAAATCGCAAATTACAGTGAAAAATGTACGAATATTAGAATGATGTATGAAATGCAAGCCGTTTGGAATTAAATTGCGCGCCGAACAACAACGCGTAAACATCCATCCGACATGGTAATTCAGCAAATCCAGTGCAATATGTTGGCATGACAGAAGGAAATTCATCATGATGGAAGGCGTGGGAGAGGGCCGAATGGAAAATGCACTGCGAATTCTGTTTATCGCAGTGCAATTCTATTGAATCGCATCGAATCGCGGAAGGAATGTGTTGCTGCAATTCGCACCCGCACCGAATTGTGTTGAAGCCTTCTCACATTGCACAAGCAAGTTCGTCGAAGAGCATCTTATTTGCACACGTATTTTCCGATGCGCGGACGAAATTGAATAATATCTATTATGTTTATCGAGTTGTGCAACAATTGTACTGCTAGATAATATTTATTTGATTGAGACGCGCGGGAATTCTCAGTTCTGCTCAATCGAGAGAGACATTTCACTTTTTTCTGTTCTGATTGTGTCATTCTTTGTATTCTCTAGGTTATTCACAGGAAAATTTTTCCTAGAAAAATTTTTGCATATGTTAAGAAAAGTTTGCATTATTTCACATATTATGAATAATCAAACTGAAAAGGAAACAGAGGTTTAGGAATATTAAATTGTTGATAAGGGGTTAATTCTTTTCTGAAAAGCTTTTGTTGTCTTTCGCAAAAATTCCTATGCAATTATTTAAGTAAGTGCAAATTTATGAAAAGTATACATAAACAATTTTTAATTTTTTGTTTTATAATTTTGCTTTTATATTACATTCTGCTGCTTATTTATTTATGAAAAAGAGGATTTTTATACATGATTAATGAAGAATTGTGAGTAAAGTCCCATATTTCACCTTCATTAATTTATTATTCGTTGGTCAATTACAGCAACCTTTGAGTTTGCATCCACTTTGCATTAAAAAATAATAAATTAGATGCATTCATAAATCAATGGGTAAACAATTACTTATGGTAATTGAGAATTGGTTTTCAATTTAACTGGAATTAGCTATAAATAAAAATTGCAAACGGTAAATTTTAAATTTAACATTAATAACCTCAATTGGAATTGAGATTAAATGAACAGTTTATTTATAATTTTTGATGTTTTAGTTGTTAATTTGGAAGCAGTTCAATTTTTCTTTCATTGTTAGATCGTTATTGTTAGATGAATTCTTATTTTTTAAGGTTTAGCAAAGTTGTCTATTTCGAAAATGAAAACATAAAATTTCAGTTTTCTTATATAAGGGTCAAGTTCAAGTTCCAAAATTTCATACATATTTCTTGCAATATGACTACTAATAAATTTTCCAAGTTTTATTTAAATTGATCCGCATTTTATAGCCTCGTACACACGAGTGAACTTCTTTCATCTGAGCGATAATTGACTGTTTTACAAGTCAGTGGACCTCTCTAACGTATTGCAGACACATTTATGCGTTTTGGAATTTTTCCAATAATTCCGATTTGCTTACAACTTTGAAACATTTCCGGAACACGTTGAACTAATTAAAAAGCATGTTTTAATTTCTGCTTATGATATGATATCCATACCATGTAGACCCAACATCATAAACTAAAAATGTTTACCTATCATATTTTGCAATGAATTTATTTTCTGGAAATGTATTTATTTAATATTTGGACATTCAAATGCATGTATACATTTACACATGTATTATACATTTATCAAACGAATAAATTTGGTAAATGTGATGCGAACGGCTTAATGAAATCCCTGGTGAAATATAAAAAGCCTGTGAAAAGCGTGGGTTGTTTTCATAATTTAATAGTTTTATTTATTTAAACTGGCTGTGCAGGACTCTTTGCATGATTATTTGGATATTTATGTGATTGTATTTACCTGGAAATAATTGACTCACAAACGCTGAAGAGGAAATATTTACGACTTTTGGAGGAAGTCCAATTTGCACCGAATTCATGAATATACAAATCCCAGTCACATTCCATGCACATGTTTTCTACTATGAGTTCACTAGTGATGTAATGTTATTCATGATCAAATGTTATCAATGGTAGAGAATCATTGTACTTGTTATTTTATAGTGATTGGTATTCACTGGAAGTCAAATTAAAATAAATATTTACAAATCAAAAGTTGTAAATATTGTAATAATTTTAGTTGATTCTAAATGCTCCTTTTATATGAATGACTTTATCATAATAATCATTATCATAATTATCATCAATAATTGATGCAATTTTCCAAGAAACCATACAGTTCAAAATTATTATTATTCAAATAGAAAAATAAATTATAATATCTCATAGAAAAAAGAACTCTTGCGAATAATATTTTTGTCACTAGTAAGATAATAGCAGATTTAAATATTGATGTACTATTGATTTACTTTCCATGGCAAGTTTTAAACAATAATTTTAAGTTGCAATTAGGGTAATGATCGTTTATATGACAACTTTGTTAGACAAGCTACAAATTTATTATCCTATCCATTATTCACCGGGAATATGCTTCATTTTTTATGAGTTGTTATTATTACCTAGATAGAAGGATCAATGAGGCGGAAAGGTTCACTGACGTCACACTTTGACTGCTCCATAATTTTAACCACTAATGGAAAAATGATAAATTATGCATGCTTTGATGAAACCGTGAAATATTCACCCAAGTTGAAATTTGTCAATTTCCATTGCTGTGCACCATTCGAATTTGTTGCTTTGTTGATAATCAACCGACACTCGTATGAAACCTACTCGAATTGTTTATTATTTTATTTATTCTACAAGCCGCAATTCCTGAACGTTGAATATTGTAATAACGAACGCATAACGCATTATTGCAAAATCTGATATACAAACAAATAATCGCAATTAGCGGATTTTGCGACAACAGGTGCACACGGCAACGGAATTGTAGTGTTGTGCGCGTGCATTTAATTTGTTGTACAGAGGTGCAACAACCGGCACACACATCTCAATTTACATGCCAAATGAAATGCAAAAGGGTCAAGCACTCAGAGAGCGCCAAATGGAAACGAATGAATAATTGAACAATCGGTCGGTGGCGCGTTTTCGTGTTTCGGTCAATCTGGAACGTATCTGGCGCATATTTTTGCAATATGGGGACGTGATGATGTGGAGGAGGACATTTTGGCACATATTGGAATAATTGCGCGGGGACAAGCCATTATTTGGCAGGCTGGACATTGGTTTAATTTGTGACAGTTGGAAATCATGCCATTTTGGTGGCACACCTGAGAAGGGACAGGTTGTAAATCATGGGGCAACTTGTCAATTTAATTGTTAATGCATGTTTGATTTAATTACAAATTTAAATTGCTTTCTAACAATGATTAATTCTGCTATTGGGATTTGTTTGTGATTAGTCAAAAAATTAAGAAATTTTCAATATTGAAATATACATTCTGGACCAATGGGAATCTCAATATATGAGAAATATGAGATCTTCCGAAACCATTACAAATTAGAATAACATAGAAGAAAAATTGCCACGTCAGCAGTGACCAATAAGTAAATATCCACATTATATACACAACGAAAAACCTTTTCTACACTTTTCTAGAAACGTAGATCAATCAAGATGGTAATTGAATTGACATTTGGCGCGTTCCGCACGCAAATACTCGGGTCGCTCGCAACCGGAAGTGCGCGTTTTGTATCTCTATCGATGTGTAATAAACGCAATAAATATGAAAATGAGGTGTGTGCGCGCACGTGTATCGCATTACATGCAAGGGTGGTTGTTTCCGATGGCGGTACCTGCGTGAAATATCAACCACACGAATATGCTGCTCGTCAAGCATAACCAAGTGGATAGGCAGCCTGCATAGCACGGGAAAACGCGCTCCCGCAACTTGTTATCGCGTTCATTTGATCGCCTATCACGCATGAAATGTGTTTCTCCTTTGTGAGAGCCATACTGTAATTTCCTAATTGGATAGCGATCTAGGCACTCGACGCAAGAGAATTCTTATTTCCAACATATTAATTGCTAATTACTTTGGTACAAGTTTTCGTACGATACCATAGAACGATGAAGATTAATTCATGCTTCAACAGATTATCCAAATCTTTACACGCTTCATTTAATGGAGAAATTTAAGATATTGATTTTTTAATTATTTAAAAGATCCTTTGAAGCTTCCGGAATTAAGAAAAAAATGATGTTATGTTAAAGGTATAAAATTAAAGGCTAATTACGATTTTCTTCTAATCGGAAAATGAAGAAAAATGTTATGAGATACATGGTACTTTTTATCCAACAGAAATAAAATTAAGAATAATTAATAGTCTTCAGAACTTCTACTTTGTTGGACTTCAAATTAAATCAGTAGTACAGTTCTTTTAGCAAAGGAAAATTATAAATTTTATCTATTATCTAATTTTAACAATATTAATAAATTCAGTTAGCACAAAATATTTATGGTAATTTAAATTAAATATTTACATATTAAACAATTAAACAAATTTTTACTCCAATTCATTACAATTGTATTTAATATCTGCTTAAAAAATATCTTGAATATTATTATCCTTTTTTTTTTCATCCCCTAATTTACTTTAAATATAATGTTTGAAATTATTATAAATTACTAATCATAATTATCATGAGAATAAACTTTCATTTTCTCTCTATGTTTCTACTATTTGGTATTTTCGCATATCATCATCAGGAAAATAATTATTTTTTATTTTATACTTTAAAATACCGATAAATGTTAACTAATTTTCATCTTTTTGTTACAGCCCGACAAGCTAAACGTTCACAAGAATGACTCCGAAAGCTGGGATTACACCGTTTCAATGGGTGAGTGTTTGAACAAGCATATCATAATTTTTGATCAATTTTTTTCGAATTAATTTCAATCGCCACTCGTGCACTAAATGCACGCACCAATAATTTACGACCTTGACAAAAAAAACGTTCGCGAATTACGAGTACATATCCACATCTATTCAGTCGAATCGATTTTCCGAATCAGCAAAAATAATTTTATAAAGAAATTTAAAGAAAACGACAAAGAGCATATTCGAGGAATAAAAAAAAACAGATACAAGAACTACAAGAACGAAATACAATTCAATTGAAGACTATTCAAAATACTCCAGATGACAGGCACAAATCTATACTTTATTTGTCGTTATAATAAATATCTATATATATGCCAGCAGACACGTAACGAAATCTTTCACAAAATACTTTTCTCCTCTCGATTTGATTGATACCACCATTTCTCCACTAAAGTTCGCAAATTTTGCATTTTCTTGTTTGAGATGCAAGAAGGCTCAACTTCTATCTCACTCCAGGTCTATTCTATTGAAATGGTTAACAAATTACTCATTGAATAGGAAATATGTTTGTTCGTTTTTAAAGAAAAGCGTAATTCACTATCAAATGGCCAGGAAAAATTGGTCAAAATCATGTTTTTGATTATAACTATCAAAATCTATCAACCAAATAATTTAGGGGTTTTAGAAGTGAAAAAAGAAATAGCATTGAATTAAAAAATCAAAAGGAATTCTTTAGTTTCTCCTTTAGTTTTTTGAAATTTTGCAATAATATTCTCTTGATTTTATTGATATTAAATTTCTGTACTTATATCCACAAAACTTTCATGATAGTAGTTTTTAAAATGGTTAGAAAGAATGGAAATGTTTGTTGGTTCGTAACCATAATTCATAATTAGTTTCATTATAAAAATGACATTATGACAAATGTTTCCACTATAATAAAGGAGATTTTAAAACGCTAATATGAGAACAATTAATGAGCGAATTATTGAGGCAAATGAAGCACCGAGGGTATAATAGGCGCGTTACTTGATCTAGAACCGGCTTATTTCTTCTAAACGTAGTAACTGAAATTACAAATCTTTTAATCTAGAACCTAGAACCTTCTTTCAAAACATATCAACAGAAATTGCAAACTATTATTTGATAATAAAAAATCTGGTTGCAAACTATTATTTGATAATATAAATAAAATCTGATTCTTATATAATAACAAAAATTTCATAAAATAATTTACCACTCTGGCGTTTTTTTACTAAAATTCCAAGTCTGTTGAAAATGGATAGTTAAAAGAAAAAAATATATAATAATTAATCATTAGTATATCGTTAAAACAAATTTGATTTAATTCTTTTTCATTAAAAAATTGTCCCATAAATTAATACTTAATCTTCAAACAAATTACCTTGAATCTTAAGAATTCTGAGTCGTGAAAAATTCCAAAGAGTAAAATGAAATATCTAGTGCAGTCTCCTGAATCTTCCGGCATTATCCTTTCAAAGGAAAGGGACAAAACCGTCTAATATATCACCAATTTGTATAGATAAACTAAGCATCTGCTACATTAGCAACCTTTCGAGGTCGTTTATCGCGCAATATTGGGTCAAACACACAATGAGTGCATTTCCATGCCCCTGGCAATTTTCGTCCTGACGCTTCTTCCCCCTCTCTTCATCTTGCGCTGCCACATGGTCGTCCTGTATCGCCCGGAAGCACCATCCAAGCGGAGGAGGAGGAGGATGTGCTTTTCTTCTTCCTTGTTCTTGTTCTTTTCTTGGTTCGTCGCCATTCTGAGCCACCATCGGGGAGAGTCCCTGTTTTCCTTTCGGGATGTATATGGGCATAATCCAGGGCTATTATAAATGAATGCGCAGACATGAACGATGCCCGATGCCCGTTACTTAGCATACAATGGCGCTCGCGGCGAAGAGTTGACTCTCTGAATGGACGTGCAAAGGGTGCGGAATGATGCAATAAATCTGAATAGAAACAGGTTGTCAACAGAGAGATATTATAATGTTTGCAATAAATTTAGATGAGAAATTTTGCTCTGTTTATGTTTGTAATGCTGGGGGAGAAGTTTCAGGAGTATATTTACAAAATATTGTCTATTTTGTTATGTCAGTCGAGAGATATGGGATTTATATACTTGAATTCATATTATTTATGTGTAGATTCAGTTCTATAATTTTGTTTATTTAATAACATTTGTAATTACTAGTCAAGAAAATGATTTTCACCCTTGAAGGAAAATCAAACATTGAGATAGGTATTAAATTTATTGAATTTTCGGGGGATTTATCAACAAAGACGATTAATTGTATTTTTAATTAACAAACAAATACTTATTTCAACGCTATGAGTACGAATAATAAATGAGACAATCGCGTTAATTAATGCATCGTTAAGGAAATAAATTGGCGGCCAACAAATCGATTTTTCCATGCGCTGCTCCATTTCTGTTTATTTTCATTTTCTCACCAATTTACTTTATATAACAAAATAATGGCCGACGCTTTGTGATGATAAGGATAAAGGAAGAATGCGCCAGGAGCAGCCCCCTCTGACATTATTTGCCTGAAGAATTATAATGAATGCATTTGTGGAGAAAGCGTCCTTTGTTGAGGATGGTTTTATTTTGGGGTGACGCCAGTCGAAGGAAAGCGCGTGCGCACGATTATATGACACCAATAAGGACGAAAGGACGAAAACATGATATGCATATTTTTAAATGCGAGTGGGTGGGGGTTGGAGAAGGGATTGGTGGGGGTTGGATAGGAAGGAAACGGAAAATAGGTGAGGACTGTCTCTACTCCTTCGGGAAATTGCATTGGTTTTAAGTCCTGTCGACATTTGCCATGTTAGACGAGCGCTATTTATGCAAACAAGTCATTAGTGTCAATTGAGGCATAATGAGTAATGAACACTTGTGGAGGAGAGTCGTCAACGTTCATTAGTCGCGTTTTGGTCGCGTTCCATTTTATTAATTGTGACTTCTAAATGTTCTAAATTCGCCATTCAAAATGGGGTTTAAATATTGGAAATATGGCTGTAAATTATTTCTAATTATTGCGAATTTTACGATTTCCCATAATTTCTACAATTTGAAAATCTTTTCATTTATGGGCCTGAATTTCCAGGACAACAATAGATATTTGATTATTATAAAATTTTCTAATCTAATTCTACCAAAATGAAGATATTCCAGGAATTTTTTTCTGAATTCCTGCAGAAGCTTTTTTGGTGATTTACAATTATTGATTTACATTTACATTTATTGATAAATAATGCACTGGATATCAATTTCTAGGATAAGAATATTATTTAATATGCTAATTTTTATTAAATTTTCGAATCAAATTTAAATTGATGAGTACTCAAAAAAAAATCATTTGTTTGCTGAATTCCAGAATCCTTTACAATTTGTCATAATTTTCTATAATTTCTAGAAAGTTCATTCAAAAATGAACTTCAATTTCCAGGATTCCAACCGATATTTCATATGTTGATTAAATTCTCGAATGAATTTTTCAAAGTTAGTACTCCAAGAAAAGTAATTAATTTGCCAAATTCTAGAAAGCTTTTATAATTTCATAATTTCCCGTAATTTCTTGAAAATCCATCCAATAATTTATGGACCTCAATTTCCAGGGCAATAATAAATATTTGTTCGAAATTTTTATTAAATCGTGGAATTATTATTTTTTTAGATTGAACACTCCAACAAAAATAATTGTTTTTATTAAATTTCAGAAGTCTTCCTTGATTTTCTCTAAAATTTATCCCATAATTTATTGATTTCAATTTCCAGGATAACAGTAGATATTAGGTACTTGGATTTTTATTAATATTTCGAATTAATTTTACAAATAGTGTTCTCACAAAAAAAATTGATTTCTCAGCATTTTCCGTAATTTTTATGAAATCCATCCAATAAATTATGAAATTCAATTCAATTTTCGAAATTGAGTATTCCTCCCAAAAAATAATAATGATTTTGCTATATCCGGAAAACTTGGTCGTTTTTAGACCTTTTTTGCAGTGATATAAATTCCGTGACATAATATACCATTAAAAATTTCCAATTCGTTGACATTTCAGACATACAAACGAGAGCTTTACTCCCCTTATCATTTGCTATCGTATTACGTTGCTTTCATGTGCATTACACATCACAACTGAATTGCTTTGAGGAAATTTGCCCAATTTGCTTTGCGAATGACATCTTGGAGGAAAATCGCTGAACATCATCCATAACTAGAATTTTCAATTTTGCAGAATCAGTATGCAAGAGCCAACATTTCTATACCTTTCTATTCATCATAAATCCCAAACGATTTCCGTTTGAAATTCCTTCTCTTATCATCGAAAAATGATTAATTCTGCAAATCAAACATTTCAAAAGTTTGAATAAAGCAAATGAAGCAAATTTTTTGCCCGCTATGATATTCACATTGATCAATGACATGCGTTTTAACAGCTTAATCAGGCAGCACTGATTTTATAAATGATCCCACACTGTGTGACATGACACTCATGATTGTCACCAAAACCACTTCGATGATTTCTCGTCTGTCATCACCTTTGTCCGAAATGTGAATGCAGCACGATTTTTCGCCTGCGAACGATAATGAAAAGGAATCATTGATTGCGAATCGAATCAAGCGAAACGAAAAGATGCGAACGAACGTTTCCATGCTGATTGAGCTGAATGGAATACAAATGAATGAATATCTGTCCAATGAAAAAATGGACGTGGTGCAAGAAGAACCACCGACCGAATGAATGAATATTAATTCGCGTTTGAGGGGATTGCCAAAAATTGTCATAGCTGCAAGCTATTCCAGTTTGCACGGATGAGGAATGATTTTTTGCCAACTTTTTTCATTCCTAATTATAATTGCAAAAGTTTTCCTACTTCAAAGCTCCCACGTTGTGCGAATGTAATTAAAACAGCCATCAAATTCTGCGATTGTTCTCGGGTTTTTATTATTTTGTACTTTTGGCGTTTTTCTCGGTTGGGAATTAAGTGGAAATATTGAAATATGAGAGGACAAAACGTATTGATCTTTAATTAATTTTCTACCATTGAACTCTGATCATGATCAGAAAATTCAGTAAAAATTCATGATTTCATGGTGGAAATTAGGGAATAAACAAGGAAATTAATAATTTAAGAAGGATGTTGTTTACGTGTTTACATTTATTTTCGTATTAAATTTAATTAATCCAATTATCGTGCTTCTTCAACTTTTTCCTCATTGAAATGTAAAATATTTCCATGAAACATTTGAATTGGAGAAAATATTTCCATGAAACATTTGAATGAAAATATTGGATATTCCTGGAAAGTTGTTTTCGATCGTTATATCATTTCATTTGCATATTGTCATAAAAACAATTCATTTGGAAATCCACTCAACAACAGTGATTTTCATTCCTTTGTTGTCCACCGTATCGATTGTCGGAAAATTCCACGTGGCCCTCTCTCGTTGTACGGTTTTTGTCAACTATTTTTATGCACTCCCACCCCTCGTATATACAAACACAGTGTCGTTATCTATGAAAGATAAACGTACTTTTTAGGTGTCGTACGGAAACATTTCTATCAAAACCGATGTGGGATGTGTTTATTCACTCGCATGTGCGTACGAAAATGGGCCAACCCTAACGATCCATTAGGGAAGACCGTGCAGCGATAAAAAGTTGATTTATTCTTGATGGGAACTTCATTGTATCTGCATTTTTCCGGGGTTTTCCACGTACGCCGCCATGTTCGTATGTGTTACATGTTTGTTTGTTCGTTAGCAACCAACACACACATTCGCGTAATTATTTATACATTTCGGAATTCGCTTCATTGTTTTTGAACGGTTTGCCGTGTTTGTTGGATGTGTAAACCCTCTCGTTTTGTGGTATTGTAAGTAAATCGGGCAGGTTTTTTTGGTGATTGCTTTGGGGGTATTTGTTTGGTGTATTGGATTCGCAAATATTGGCAGATGGTTTACCGTAACATTTTTAGATTCGTGGAAATCAGATTTTTGCATTTTGTATTAAGTTCAATCATTGGTTTTACACTTTAAAGTTCTATGTTTCAAAATACTGAAATTATTTTGATATTTGATAAACAAACTAGAATTTTGTAAGGATTAATAGCAGATTTGGTGTTTTTCTTCTGTTCACTTCTACTTTTTATACAAGTTTTTCGAAATTTTTTTGTTATATTTAAAATATTTTCAAGTTACGTTATTGTTATGAAGGTTGCTGTTAAATTCCCTATCTCTTTCAATTTCTTCAATAATTTTTTTTAATATGTGCTAGCAAAAGAGGTTTTTATCCTGGAGTTATCCTTACTCAAAACTTCTAAAATTTGAGTTGTTTATTTGAATCCATTTCTGAATGTTTTTTTTTTCTGTAAGTTTCTCTAAGCAACATAAACGTGCAGAAGTAAAATATTTCAATTTCCCTTCGAATTAAAAACTAGAATTTTGCAAGGATTAATTGCAGATTTTGTTTTTTTCTGCAACTTTTAATAGTTTTTCGAAAATTTTTTGTTAAATTTTATCATATTTTCAAGTTATATTCTCCAATTATTTAAACATAAAAAAATTAAAATTTAAGTTCTTTTACTTGTTTCCATTAGTGAATAATTTTTTCTGTGAACATTTTAAACAATTAGGAGTCATATATTTCAATTTCCCTTCTAATTGAAAAACGTGCAAAATTTGAAAATAAAACTTGATATTCCTTAGAAAATTTTGTTTTTTAGTTATTATTTTATGAATAAAAATAATCCAGAATGTTAGAATTTATTAAATTTTAAAACTTGAACTTTTTATATTTTTTTTTTCAAAATGATGATATTTTCTAATTTTATAATTACATATATGACAAAATAGGCCATCAAATATTTTTTTAATTAGTACTAATAAACAACATAGAATCCTTAAAGAAGACGAAAGAAAAAATCGATTCTGCATATTTGCAATTTCAGTTTGAAAATATATTAAAAAAAATGTAGTAATTCTTTGAATGTATTATATTACTGTAAATTACATAACTCATTTGCTAATATTTATTGGTAAAATTACCCCATACCTCCAAAGATAACACCAATCTATCACTGAATACAACATGAAAGAAAAGCTGTTTATTTGTGAACATTTTAAAAGTCTATTACAGCGATTTCAACGCCTAATGATTGATATAAACAGGAAACGCTTGTCATTGTAATTGCAAAACGACCATCTTGAAGAATTCCATCATAGTTTTCTTCATTTTCTTTTCCTTTTTCACTTGTCTCGTTTGTCTCGCACTAAACACTCACTTTAAAACTTGATGATTTCAAACCTTCAAGCTCAATTTTCCATATTTTCTTTCATCTATCCTCACAACACAATACCTGATTACTTCACTCTCGCTGTTTTTGGTTTACATGTCATCCAGCAACTTGACGCCGCTCTTTGATGTCTTAATTAAACGAAAACAAACAACGGCAATCGGGCTAATAAGCGTGTCGTCTCAGGCGACACATGTTTCCCTTCCGAATCAGTCACAATGCATTTCACTTTATTTTTTTGCCTGGTGAATTCCACTTGATTTACGTTTTTCGGTTGCTACTTCTTTTTTGTTCGAAACGCTTGTTTTCCGAATACCTCCGAGTAATTGATAGAAGCATCGGATTGACATGCTCCCTGGGGAGTTGGGCAAACATTTTCATTGGTAATGTGCGCCAAGAGGGCAGCACCATAGCATAGATAGACACATGCAGTTGGTATTTCTTCCATTATCTGATTTTTCTTTATCCATGTATGGGCATGGATAACGGCATATGGATGTGCAAAATTTTTTGCCTTGGTGTGTGTTTTCGTTTTTGTTGTTGTTGTTGTTTGTGCCGGAAAATGCTGCAACTTTTTGCAATGAGCGAATGCAGATTTTATGTGCGCCTTGTGTGAAATACGTCGGGGCTATTATTGGAATGGCTGAATAACGTATTTCGATTCATTGCACTTCAATTTTGAGGTTTTTTATTTGTTTATCCTGGTCCATAGAACCGGATGTAAAATGCTCCCCTGTTAAATTTGTTGATAATAAAATAATAAAGGATTTTCAGTGTTGTAAAATCCTGAACCAAAGACATTTTAATTTTTATTGAATTCAAAAAAGTTGATTGATTGATATATAAACAAATGATCCATAAATTTAAAAATACAACTTTTAGTTTCATTGGTAAACAATTATAAAAGAACTTTTTTTGCAAAACGTTTTTTTTTGCAAAAACTCTTTTTTGCATTTCATTTACCGATCCAGGATTTTCTCTGCAATTTCCCGCATACGCGTCCAATCGCCATTATCGTCACAGCTCGTTTTTGCGCACACATTCGTTTTTTGCACTTTTCATTTTGACTGGACTCGGTGATACCATCCGGCGCACCAGCATTTTTGCCATTCCCAACCCCCCTCTACGCCAATTCATGTGCTCCACACTCGCCATAGACACTCGTTGGGGATGTTTTCTACGTGCGAGCGAGTGGAAAACTATGAGATGCGCTTAGATTTCCCCAGCGCGCAAAGCACAAAGCAAATGAAATTTTGATAGTCCAAAAATGGTCCGGGCGAAAAAGGTTCCTCGCGCCTGCATTACCATGCGTGTTGCTTACATGGCCCAACAAATGCATAAAGAAGGGCAAATAAAAATGGCGCAGAGCAACAGGAAGAAGAGCACAGTGTGTGGGAGATATGTCCTGGATTTATAACTCGCCTGGAAACGATCTGAAAATTGTTGTCTGGGATTTTTCCGGAAAGTCACTCGTGTATTGTAAAACTCTGCAGATAAAACGGAGTTGATTATTATTTCATAATCAATTTATCCAGGGATGTTACTTTTGTAGTTTTTGATACATTGAGGAAAATTTCTTTGCAGATATTTTTATATTCATTTTTTATTTTAATTTTCTGGTTTAAGTTCTGGAAATTTTTCGTACAACAAAAATTACATTTTTACAATACATTTTTTCAGTATTTTCTTTTCAAGTTATAAATTGATTGTATATAAACTTTTTGAATTCCTCTTTTTTCATTTAACTTTTTTACTTATTGGAAAACATAGAAAAGATGAAAGTACTTTCATAAAAGTGTTTGGAAAGTCATCAGATAACTTCCACATTTTCTTCTTTTTTTACTAAAAAGTTATCACATGTATTTTCGAATCATCTCCAAGCATTTGATATCAACCCCCACTCCATTTCCCAGATTCGCGTTTCCACGGTTTCCTATTTATGAATATTCAATGTTGACTTCCAAAAATTGAAAAAGCTTAAAAGCCTTTATTTTTTACCTCCCAAAAAAAAATTCTCTTACGTGACTGCTTTAGAAGAAATGAAGGGTAAATTGCCACATGATTCAACCCCCACTCTCGAACCTTCACTTAAGTACATTATAATACCTCGTGGCGAAAACATGTTCCCTCGATAGCCTAGCTACACAAGTAAGTTACCCATGCGACTTATCGACGATATCCATACATAATCGATGGGCACGTCTCGGAAGACATTGTACATTCACTTCCGGCCCACTCCAACATTTCTGATATAACTTATATCTGCACTTATATCCCACCAAAACCACCCTCCCCCTCTGGAAATTCGCCATCATCCATTGAATCTTCTAAATCTATAGACCGTATGGCTTACACCTACCTGTAACTAAATGTGGGCGCACATAAACCATTTGCAGCGCCATCTATACTGTTGCACCTATGGATTGGTCGAGGCGTAGAAGGTGGAGGAGGAGGAGGGTGAGAGATATATTGATACGCGAGCCAACACAGTGCAAAGTTAAAATCCTTTAAGTGCTCTTTTATATAACTGAAATTGCTTCTTTATACTTTTGTACAAAAGTGCCGGGGCGCGCGATGCGGAATCGCTTTTCTCCTAGATTTAGCCCCGAGAGTTGGAGAATCGAATGGTGGCGGAATGGCACCTCGATTTTCAACCGAATCGCAGTTTGGAATCGATCGCCACGTGGCATGCAGAAATTCCATTTAAGTAACGTCAATGCTTGCGAAGAGTCGCGAATATAAATGATTTCGATTTGGTTGCTGTGAATGCTCATTTTTGCCAACTTCACGTGTCGATGGTAGATATCAAGCATTGGGAATTTTCGATAAAATGGTACTTCATTTTTTTGTGAAATTAGTTTTTATGTGTATGGGAAATTTGATTTCGATGAAGAAGGAAGGAATTTTCTAATGTTTTCCATAGGAGTTGGTGTGTTTAAGGTTGAAGTTGGGGGTTTTTGAAACTGAATTTTCTGAACAATAAGCGAGTTATATTTAATGCGGTTGGCGTTTGACGAGGTGCAAATAAGTTCAATTGTTCGAGGAAGCCTGATCTGGATGTCATTTCATTCCGGAAGTGAACGATTCGTCTGTTTGGCGTACAAAAGAGGCGGTAATGAGTTCGCAATCGATGAGGCATTGTCCTGTGACCACATTTTCTTTGAATGCTTTATTTTTCTGAAGAATATTTCCTTAAAAAAGCTGGAAATTTGTTCCAAATTCTTTCGAGAAATAATTTCATGCTTCTGTTTTTGAAAAAAATCCAATTTGCCCTCATCAAAAATTGTTGTACCGGATTGTACCAAATATGGATTGATAAAAAATTTTACTTGTTCTTCAATAATCAAATTCAAATGTATTTTTGGGATGTTTTCAGAGTTTTTCCAATCATACGTATATTATTTGCAAATTTTCAAAAAATCATATCAAAGAATGGAATATCAGATATTATTTTTCCTTTGATAAACTTACTTCAGTTTTTCTAGTTCCATGTGAAAAAATTTTTGGGGTATCCTTTATCAAAAAAAATTGTTCCACAATTGTTAATTGTAATTCTTAGTAATTTTGAAGGATTTCTAAATTTATTCCAAATACAATTGATATTATAAAGTTTCTTCTGAAACTTTCTAGAATTAATTTCATCTTTCTGTTTTTCAAAAAAATAATCCAGGATGTCGTTTATCAAAAAAATTATGATCAGATTGTACCAAAATCATAATGGAATTTATCAATTTATCAAAAATTTGGATTAGATTTTAACAAAATCTTGATATTGCATTGATAACAATTTTCACTTGATCTTCAATAATCTTTCAAAAGTAATTTTGAATTGTAATCAGATTTTTCAGTCATTCGCACATTCTTTGAATTCTTATTAAAAAGTTATATTAGAAAATTGAATTTTAGAGTACACTTTATCAAAAAAACGTTGTGCAGGATTAAATCAAAATCAGATATTGGATTTATAACAATTTTTACTTGATCTTCAGTAATCCTTCAGGAGTAAATTTGGATTGTAATCAAATTTTCCAATCATTCGTACATTCTTTGGAAACTACCCGTTTGGAAAAGCTTCCACATGGCTGGGAAATCTAATTATTTGCGTTGCGCTTTTCCGGTCGCCAGCTTTAATGAATGTAATTAGCTTATAAATGAATTATTCGTGATTTGAGGCAAAGAACCAACGCTAACAGGATCATCGGTTCTCATTTAATCCCGAATGGAGTGCTTCCTTTGTTTGTTAGCCAAATTAGGGACTTGCAAAGAAAATGCTGCACCTGGATTTTTTATAACATTTTTTCTTGGTTTTTATCAGATGAATAATCATTCATTTGTTAATTACAACTATAGAAACAATTTTTTACTAATTTCTCTTGTCGTAAATAAACGCAGAGTTGAGTGGTTTACTGATGGGCTATTTATATTTCGGTATGTCTGAATATATTTTTTTGGAATATTTCCATTTGCGCTCGACTGATAATGGCAGGCCACATCATTCGGTCGCGCAAACGTGCGCATTAATTAGCGCTAATTACATGGCAAATGCCGACACATTATGCGTTTCGGTCGTGCGACTTATTTCGTCTGCACCAATCGCATATTTCGTTAGATAAGTTGCCAACATTCATACTCAACTCACTCGTACGATATGATGATGCTCGTGGGGCAATTATGGGTTTATATCGTCGCCGAAATATCCCTCAAATTAAACAAGTAAGACGCGCAAAGGCGGACAAAGTTTTATTCGTTTGCCGCCGCCGCCCCGTTGCTGATGATGAGGGCGATGCTGTAATGGACTATGTGCGAGAATAATTATTGCAAATTGCCGTGCCGTGCGGGCAAATTAACGGCGTGCTTTAATGAGCGAAGCGCGAAAATGGAGCTTCGCGGATGTCAAGCGCGGCTCGAGACTCGGACGAAATTTGTAATTACAAACGATAATGTAGCATTACTGCGTGGAGTACACTCTGCTGGAAGAGCGTCCACCTTTTGGATGGTTGCTTCGATGAAGTGTCGTCTTGCTCGGAATAACAAAATAGAAACGAGGAAATTCGAAATATGTACGGGTTTAGTCTGTTTTTGGTTGGCTGGGGATTCCCCTGATTTTATCTGATGACGAAACTGGGTTGATGGGTTTGAATCTAGATGGCGTTATAAGTCACAAAACGGTTTTTGTGATATTTTGGTTCTGGTAGAGGTTTTTTTGAACAATGTTGATTTCATAATTTTGATTTAGTTCGATTTAAACATTTTGCTAATAAAATTTTGGCAAATATTTGCATTATTTGTTGATGAGTATCTCCATCTTCTTCAGATTTTTTCTAATTTTTTACCACATAACTTTTCAAAGATACATCATTCCTTCAAATAAATTTCTTCCCGCGCTAATTTTCCCTGGAAAACTAATCCTAGTGTTGAACTACATATAGATAACAACTCCAAGGAAGAAACAGGATGACCTCGGAATGTTCCACATCAAAGATTTACATGAGATGACCATTTTGGGAACTTTTAACCACATGAAGCAAAAAATCCGCTCGCGTTGAATTTCCAAGCAGAGCTTTTTCCCCATACATATACATATACAAAGTTGATATCATCCGAGGATACATTATCCCATAATATACCACACATCTACGACTTTTCCCCTTCCACTCACACATCCCAGCCAACATAAAATGTTAAACGTAGCATGTGTTAAAGATGTAAGATAGAGAAATGATAGTCGAGATGGGACGAAACTGCGTCTGGGATGGGTTTGTGTGCTGCTTGGAGGCTTTCCAGGATTGCATCGAAACGATCCTGAATCCGGAATCTACTTTCCTTACCCCCCCTCTCACATCCCGTCGTTGGGATGCGATGGTGGTGTACTTGCTGTTGAGGAAATACGAAATCTAGGTTAGTACCGACTGAAAGATACACATCTGTACATAGATAACGATGTTTAGGCTTACGAGGACGTTTTGGCTCGTGCTAGAGGGTGGGTGCTGGAAATGAAGAGTGGTGGGGATGGGGTGAACATCTTGAACAATTTTCTAACACTTTGCCAAGAGACTGAAAGTGGAACATGCAGAACAAGGCGATGTATTTAGCCGAAGGAAGCTAAAAGTAGTGCTTTCATCCACTTGGGCGAAAATACGAGTATTAAGGTTTTCCGAAGATAATATCGATTTGGATGGATGGTCCTCGTTGTATTTTCTTGCTTTGTTTGGTATTGATTTAATCCCCAAATTGGGATTTTTGTATTATTTCTCATAATTTTCGTGCAATTTCTTAAGGTGTTGGTAAAGTCAAGCTTAATCAATGTGTCTTAAATGTAATAATTCATTTGAACACAAGGCATAAAGTGAGATGGATTCTCGAAGAGAATGAAGGAACATAAGAGGAACATTAAAAAGATTAACCAGGAGGAAAATCATGAGCCTCCAGAGTGAAATTAACTTTTAAAGCTAACATCACCTCACTCGCAATTTTCGTGCTACGAATGTGGTGGAACGATCATTAAACAAGGGTTTTTTTCGTTAAAGCGTGGAAGGGAAAAAATAAACGGGAAGAAATAAAATATAAAACGAGTCACAAAATGTGTTGTATTCTCTTCGACATCTCTTCAGTATTCCTTCATTTCATTTTGGCGATTTTCCCATCTCTTTTTTTGAGTATAGTAGGAGGCACATCACTGTTATCTAAAATTAAGGGGAGGTTTACTTTTTTTCAAAGAAACCACTTGTTTGAATGCCCATTATTTTTTTAAGCGAAATCATCAGAAAAGAAGTTTCTGTTTCTGTTGTGTGATCAATCAATAAAAGAACAACAAATAACTTCAAATCTAAATTCAAAAATATTAAAAGGTTGATCTTGTCAAATGACAACAAATAACTCCAAATTTAAATACAAAAATTACCAAAAGTTACACTTTGTCAAATGACTTAATTGGACCCTATTCTCTCAAGGTTTTCAACAATATTTCCTATTTTCATGGAGCTATTCGTAAAATATTAAATGTTGGAAAAATATCTGTAAACTTGTTGCAACAAATTCGAAGCTAAACAATTTTGAAAAAAAAAGAACTAAATTAAGGATACCTCCCCTTAAAATACCTCATTTACATCTCGTCCTCTTAGAATCATTCCTCTTACGTTTTATTTCATCCTGCCGCGTTTTGCATTTTGTTTCGTCGTTCACTTCCGCTCCGAGGACAGAATTTCATTTCGTTTGGAGGCTTTTAAAACCACCACCGACGACGTTGGCGGCGTCGTTTAAACTTTTCCACATTGCGCGGCTGCTGCTGCAATTCTGGCCGACTTTTCGCGCGACGACCGAATATTGCGTTGTAATATCGAGGTAGCTAATGTTGGAACAACGCGGAGAGGATAGGCTCGCGAATGTCGATGTGGTTGGTGGGTGGCAGGCGCAATTGAAAAGAATATGAATGTCGAGAAAGCCGAAGACAACGAACGACGAAAAAATTGAATTCAATGCTGAAAACAGACATGAAGAGTTAGAGCTTCTGGAAGAGGAGTGGAGGAGAGGAGAGGAGAAAGAGGGCGCTCTCGTTTGGTTCGCGATTTTTCTTGGATGTAAAGTGTAACAAAGCACCAATAATGCGGCTTTTCGTTGGAATTTCGTGCACGTCGTTTCTTTATCATTGCGGGACATATTTGTGTCGGGGAAATGGAATATATTTTGAAGAACACGGAAATGTCATTCAGCGACAAAACAAAATGTACCAGGTTTAGTTTACTTATTCGTAGTGAGTTGTTTCTTATGGAATTTTTGCATTTTGTTGGAAGTTACATTACTTAGTTTTATTGCAAATAGTTTCCTTATCTTTTTAGCATTTTCATAATACCGAAAATAGACAATTTGGTTATTTGAAAATGCAAAGTCAATGTTGCTTAAATTTTCACATGAATTCAATATGATTTTTTTTATAAAAATTTAATCCTGAAAATAATTGTATTTTTTATCATTCAGGAATGAGGATAAATTCCTTCAATTGATTACTCTTTCAATTTTAAGGAGAAGGGAGGAATAATTTACATATTTTCTTTATTTTTCTTGAACATTCCTTAAAAAAATTCTTATTCTTTCTTAAATAATCTGTGACCTATTTTTGCCTCCAGGTTGACTCTTGTACTTTTTTTGTAAATGAACCAGAATTTAATTTTTATATTTCTTAAGAATAGTTTTCCATGCTAGGACAATATTGAAAATACTCAGTTTACTTATTTGAAAAGTATACAAAGTTTAACTTTTTATAAATTAAGTTTTGAAATTTAATCAACAAATCGAAGCCAATTTTACAAGAAATTTCCATTTTTCTATGCATTTTTCTATGTTTGAATTGGTTGCAACATTTTCGAGCCTAAGTTTAAGTTTCTTTAAAATTTCTGTTAAATTGATTTTTGAAAATTTTCCATCTACAAGTCGATTATTCTTTTAAGTAGTACATTTTTTATTATTCAGACATGAAAATACGATTTTTTCTTGATTTCTTTTTCATTAATAAGGAGGAGGAATAATTTTAAAACTTTTTTGCTATCTTGCATCATTTCTTAAAAATACTTAATCCATCCTAAAAACTCTTGATCTATTTTTTATCTATTTTGTAATTTGTAAAAAATCCAATTGTCATATTCCTTAAAAGAAGTTTTTCAAGCTAGGATAATAAAAATTATATGTAAAAAATACTACATATTTGATTTTGTTTCTTGTTAGTTTGTTTTTTTTCCGTCAAGTCAGTGAAAACTTCAATTGACCTTTTATTTCTTTCTTCATTTGCATATCCCATTTGGAAAATACACTTAAACTCAACTCTCTATAAAATTGCCTACATTCAACGCCATATGCATACGAATATTGTTGCATAAATGTGCATGGCGCATGAGCCACATCATATCATCATCACCATCATCATCATCATCATCATCATGATGACGATAATGCCCATCATAGCAATATCCGTGCCTGGTTTTGGACGCGTTTTCCATTGCGCATTTCCGCGCTTTTCAAGCATTCCACCAACCATCCAACCAACCAACTTGCTGCTCCTTTGTCCTTTCCTTCTATGCACATTCAGGGACCTATATTGAAGTCATCCTACAGGTAGCTCGCCTACATTTTTGGCCGAGATTCCACGATATAGAGAAACGTGCCCCATTTCTTAGATGTTATATTCCAACTTGGCGACCTTGTCTCCCCGAAATCTTCCTAGATCTTCCCGACGCTTCTGTTTCCTCATGTCATTGTCGGGAGGGCATTTTGAACAAAGAACTTTCAAAACGAACCCGGAAAAGAAACAAAGAACGGAACAAGGTCTGCTTTCGGTTTTTCTCGTTTTTTTGTTTCACCATCAGTTTTTTGCACTTTTTACTCTTCATGGTGTTGGTTGGTAACATGGAGCATTTGTATGTGGGTGGTCCTCGCAGAATTTCGTGAGTGATCCCGAGTGCCGTGACCGCGCATGGAAATGTTCCATTTCGGCCGACATTCCATGTCCATGTTGCGTTTCCGGCTGTTCATATTTTTGGGGCCGAAAGAGGGGCGAAAGGAAGAAAGGTTGCACGTCTTTGCACCAAGCTCTGCGTAATCGCCTGGCGCGTTGAAACAAAGTGCTTTTAAGCATGGAGGAGGAATACTCCAGACGCACACATTTCTTTTGGTTGGTGTCGTCAGTGACATTAGCCAGGATAAAGATGGGGTGAATGAGGGAGGAGGCAATATGCGCGAAAATTTTGCACATTTTTGATGTTGTCTCCCCACTTAGAAGTTTCTTTTGTTTCCTGGATAGTATCATCAAGTCATTTCCATATTAAAATTATTTTCTCATTGAAATTTTCAAACATCTGGAACATGTCTGGAATAATCTTATAAAAAAATTCTCAGTTTAATTAATTTGTTATCTTTCAATATGAATTCTTCTAGGGAATTGTTCCATTTTATTTTTGGGTTTAAAGAAACACTTGGAGCATGTCTGGGATGATATCTTCAAAACAAAAAAAACTGGCTAGTTTTCTAATTCTTATTTTTTGTGGCAGGAGTTTTTAAAATTTTATCAATATTAACAAGGGAGTAACTTAAAATATTTGAAATCTATAAATTTTAGATTCTTGATGATCAATATTTTGTTTTAAACATCTTTAACGTTTCTGAAATGTTATCTTGAGAAAGTGGCCCTCAAATTCATTAATTTCTTATCATTTATATTTTTTTGGAGGTAAGTTATGTAGCATGTAGCCTGACTTCATGATTAATTAACGAAGTTATCTTGAAATATTTTGCAAATAATAAATTTAATTACTTATTATCAACATTTTGAGGTGAATATATTGTTTATCATGGTTCAAATATTTAAACATGAAACATTTTTGGGATCTTATCTTTTAATTCCTATATTTTGTAGCAGGGAATTTTAAAATCGTACATATATCCGCTAATTACATAAATAATTAAGGAAATGAAGTTATTTGAAATCCACAAATGTGACATATGCGATTCTCAATTATTAACATTTTTAGATGGATATTATTTTTTCTATTCAAAGATCTGGAATATCTTTGAAACCATAAAATACTTTTCAAATATTGATATTTTTTATCTTTTATTGAGGGAATTTCAATCTAATTATTATATTGAGAATGTATTTTAAAACTATTTGAAATCAGTACAAATCAGATGATTAATATTCTGAAATCTGAAATCTATAAATAACCTAAATTTCATTCTTTGTGATAAACTTTTGATGTTTTTTTGAATTTAAAGATTCAAACAACAAAGGGGTCCTCAAATTAATTTCTTAGATCTCTTATTTTTACCAAATTTTATAAATTATATATTGTTAATTATTGTAAATTAAATAAAGAAAAGGAACCTAGAAATGTTATTGTCATCCATAAAAAATTGGGTGTGAATAATAATAACAACAATAATCCAATAATCCCTTAAAAGATGAAATTTGAAACGCGTTATTTCGCAATCAACGCATAAAACAGAAGAAACACCACACGCAGCTTGAACGGAACAATAAAAAGCCTTTTACCCGCGCGTCCATGAATATCATTAAAGGCTTATAAACATTTATGCACGTCGTTCGCTCATTTCTGCATGGCAAAGTTCAAGGAGACGTCAGCAGCACACCTTATACATCTACAATCTACACCATATGTAGAGAACCACTGTCATTGTCACAGTACATCACCTCGAACTTGGTGCGCCAATTATATGCATGCTTCCATCCGCCACCTCGAGACTCCAGAACCATTCTGGTTCGTCATTAAACTGAATTCAATTATCCCTCCGTACGTGAATATTACATACAGCGGGGTGTCAGAGCGAGTTGAGCTGACTTAATTGAACACCTCTGTAATTGATTTTACATCCGAATAACACTCGTCAAACTATTCCATATATTGTCGTTCAAATGTTATCTTCCCCTATGGTTTGTTATTAAGGTCTGAATGACTGAACTGAAATGTTATGTGAGAATTTTATTACTTCTCTTGGTTCGAAATTACTGGCTATTAAATAATTAAACCTCTTTAGATCGCTCTTTGATATGGAGGGTTTTTAAGGGTATCTTAATGGGATTATAACATTGCGATGTTTATCTATCGTTGGAGAATGGGGGTCATATTGGTAATGTCAAGGCTGAGGAATTTTCGTCTTCAACGTCGTCCAAGAAGCCTGCGGTTATCTCGTGATGGTAAAGTTAGTTGCTTGGTTCTTGGTTCGTTTCCAGGGGGAGCAGGCATCATGCACTTGGATTACTTTAGCGGGCTTATCATGCTTATCGGGGGGCATTGATCAGCATCCACCTGCGCATATAAACGGGGGCGTTATCGCGAATCGAAGGCGGGATTGAAAGTATGCTTGCTCCTGGAGTTATGCCCTCCAGCTATCCCAGATTATGCAGTGATACTGGGATACTGGGACTGGGATGAGAAAGGAAGGCGTCGTGTGTACCTTATGATAAAAATGATGAATTATCTCGTTGGCGTTTATCAGCCAGGGGTTTTGACAGAAAATCGAATGGGTATTTGGTTCGTAAAGTTTGGTGGTTTTATGGCAGAGAAAATTGGATCTTGAGGTGTTTTCGATAAAGTTATCAAATGATTTTGATGAGTTTCTTGAAAATTTTAAAAAAGATGTATTTTCGTTTTAATATAACAATTTTATGAAATCACTGATAAATGATAGGAAACCAAGCATACAGAACTAGATTTAATCAAAAAATAATATTTTACTCAAAAGGATTCTTAATTTTTAGAAAATATTTTATAAATTACAAGTTTTCACTGAGGTCAATGATAAATTTTTAAAAATATTTTCTAAAATATGTTAATTTCTGTGATGATTTTCTTATTTTTTTTGCTTTTAACATTATTCTGGACAATATACATTTTTCTCAAAATAAATTTGAGAACCCTTTATTAGCAATTTCTTAACATTTTCGATCAGATCAATAGTCATTCCAAAATATATCATCTTAAAAATAAAGAAAATGGAGTTTGATATTATCATAAATCCAAAAAAATATGACAATAGTAAAAAAATACTAATTTTCAAGTACAAAATCAATCTTAAATATTGAGGACTAAAATCTTATTTTCTCTGAAAAGTTGTTAATAAATGCAAAAGATTGCTTCATAAAATTTAGAAAATGTTTGTTATTGTTTGTTCAGTAAAAAATTTCTTCAGACTTTTCCTCTGATTTTCATAATTTTGCCACTGCAAATCTAAAGGCTGTTTTTTCCTACTTAGGGATTCTTAATAACTCTGAAGTATCCCAAAGTTTGGAAATACTATAACAATTCGGAACTGATCATAAAACTAACATCAACTAACTTATAACATTCTTGATAAATTTTAATTAACAGCACTAATCATTTCCTAGGACTGACAATAATTAAATAATTTCAAAACGTTTTTTTTATGATTTGATTACATTTTTTTCAATATTTTTTTTGTGATGGTGCCCTTTGAGATTTCTTAAAAGCATTCTATAAGTGATTTCAATTATTATTATAATTTTTATCCGTCACTAACTCGAGACTAAAGTCTAAGAAGCAGAATATGACCAACCCGAACTTTAATTTTCAAGAATAGAAACTCGATATAAAGTATCCATGACTAAAATCTTGGTTCTTATTTACGGATTCACCACCAACGAAATTGAAAAGATTGAAGTTCATTTAAGTGAATATCGATGTGAATGCCGAGCAAGAAGAAGAAGAAGGCTGATCGCATTAATTCCACCAAGTTGTCCTCACAAATTGTTCAACTTTGCTGCGCAAAACTTATCAGACGCTGCCATGTAACGGAATTACGCACGATTGTCTCGCATGTGGGCGTTTGGTAATTAGACCGAAGTTGTTAATTAAATTGCATTCGCCTCGTGCACACTTGCATTGCGCCCCTCAAACTGCAACAATTTCTTCCTTGTGCCAGTCAGCGATGCAACTGAAATTGCGCTAAATCTTCCGCCTGGTAACAAACCGAATTCGCAACTCGTTTAATAAAGTCTGAAACATTTTAAATCGCATTCAAAGTGGGAAGTGTGATGTGGGGAGGTTTTAATTGACATTGCGAATCAAAGTTTTCAACAAATTAGAATTTCCTGAAAAATACTTGAAACACTTCCGAAAATTCATGCAAAAATCATTCAACATTTGATTTATATAATATCAATGGAAATTTGTTTTTGCGGGGGTTGTTATTCATGTCAAAATATACGACCACAATTATTTCCTCCTTGAAGGAAGCTTCGTTCCATGCATAGTCAACGATGACGATGGATGATGTGTCGGCGGCTTGCCCGGTTTACATCAAGTATATTGAATTTTTTACTTTGCGGCCATCTTCGAGCGCATTGCATGTGAATGCACGCGCATTTCCTATTCGTATTTCACATTCACTTACTGACATGAACGCAGAACGGAACATATTTGCTCGCGGTTGTGTACGAGTGCGCTGGCGGAGGAATGTCGATGAGATTGACAGGTTTAAATATGTGTAACGACAGCGACTCGATTGGAAATTGACGGCAAATGAGAGAATTTCTGGGTCATATTTATTTTTCATTTATCCTACCATCGCGTGCATCGCGAAGAAACTCGAAGAAACTCGAAGAACTATTTTCTAATGCGACTAGCCAAGAAAAGTGAATATTATACACGAGTGAAATAAAAGATACTTTTTTCCACTGGTGAGATAAATTTCAGCCTTTCTCTGGTGACTAAAATTGAAATAGCGTACTGATAATTATGATTACAAATATTTAAATGCCGTCAAAGAAAATGTTGTTAATCTATTGATATTTGACATCATTAGAAAAATTAACAATTTTTAAATTTGTTGCTTTTTTGAACTTTTTAAACCACTTTTTTCTATTAAAAGAAAATAACATGCAAAATGGTATTTTAAAATCGTAACATCTTTAAATCTCTCGTTATAATTTTGTATTTTTCTCAGATGCATTTTTTCCAAGAATGCTTTTTCATATTTTGACATTCTTAATCAAATTGTAATCCCCACTTTCAAATACATAATTTGAAACCTGAATCCTAAAGTGCTTGAAGTGTTGAAATTAATGTCAAACTGCGACACAAGTCAGAATGCATTAAGTGGAATTTCCTTAAAGTTGCGAAAACCTTGGCGTCAAGTTGAATTGAATTAAAAATTAAAAGTTTTTGTTGGGTGTTTGCGTTTACCTACAAACAACAAGGGGGAACATTTCACTTGGTGACAGTTGGAAGTGTTATATGAATTCGAAATTGTTTCCGCCTTGTTTTTTTTTTTTTGGGGCACATGTCTTGAGTCTGGATTTTTCATTTCATCAGGACAAATGTCATTCTGTAACATTCTTCTCATTAGTGACTTTCTACAAGTTGGATTTAACTTTAATTTAATTAATGCTTACAGTTTTTCTAGATCTAGAGATTTTATAATATAGATCTAGATTATTAAATATTTTCATTTCGAAAGATGATGTAACAAATTTCAGGATTGAATTGAGGAAATAGTTGGAAATTGTGAAACAAGTTTGTCCACTTATCACTAAAACATATTCAATAAGGAAGTTTCCGTTCCATCCAAACAGCGAATTCAAATGCATTAGTTCCATATCGTCCTGGAAAGGAGAAACGAAACGAGGACTCGAGTGCTATTGATTTTTCAGGCAACTTGCAACTTTCCTATTTATTCCACTTCTTACAACGTAACCTCGAACAGGTTGTTACTGACTGTTAAGGGGGAAAATGCACGTGTCTGAAAATAGGAAGTGTATGATAAAAAAAAGGATATAAACTTCACTTCTGACTCTTCTAAAAATTCGTCCTTTATTTTCTCATATATTCAAATCACTCAATTTTAATAAAGGTGCAATGTTAACTTAGCAATGACAATAATTTTATATTGATAAAAATCCTTGTCAATAAGGATAATTGTGATATTTTTTGTTATTACTTACATTTTCTTGGGAAATTAACTTAGAAACTTCAATATTTGTTAAAAAGAATAATTACAACAAACTATTTTTCGTTAGACATGATGTTGGTTAGATTTTGTTGGAAAATTAACTCCAAATTGTAGATTGTTAAATTAACCACGAATCGTTTTGAAAGTTTTTATTATCCCACTGAATTTTCATGTCGTACAAGACGGAGAATAATTCTGAACATAAATTTAGTTCATTGGTGAAATGAACATGAATAAATAATATTAGGGCAACTATTTTCCCATTAATTTCTTATTCTTCCCTTATATCTGATTTTTATACAAACTTTTATGAGCTATTCGTTTTTATAGCTCTTGTCTGGCAGTAAAATCAATTATTATTTCTCTTGGGACTTTCTAGAAAAGGAGTGATTAATTCAGATTTTCAATGATAAAGCTAATTTTAAGGAAAGAGTTTATTTTTAAGCATTATCGCTTAATTCACAATAAAATGGAGATTTTTCAATGAATTCGAAAAAATTTTCACAGGATTTAATTCCCGACTTGATTTCATAATCCGATTTTCCAATCGGTAAAATGCGTTTTCTTCGAGTTATTCTTGTTTTATGTCATCCATTAAATTTCTGCAATTATTTGCAGCCGCATTTTTATTTGTCCATCATAAAACATTGAGAATACAAATCAATGAAACAAAATGTTATGTATTTAATTTTTCCATGTTTAAATTAAATTTTCTCTATTCGTTCGTTGGTTATATTTGATTTTCATTTCAAATGTCATATTTATTCTTGATGGATTTTACACAAGTTGGATTGAAGTTTAAATTAACCAACGCTTAAGTTTTTCTAACCCTAGAGTTTTTAAAAGTTTATTTGTTTAAGATATTTAATTTTTCTATGTGAAAGTTTCCTCCATTTGCTCTTTACTCATATTTAATTTTCGTAAAACACATTTAATAGTTACATTATAAACCGATTGGTTCACATTGGTTATTATCGATCACCAGAATAGAGTCAGCAATACCATCGTTATCATTGTTGGTTAAAGTTCCATTTACCAATCAGTAATCACCGATACCAATCAATGCCTCAATACCTCTCGAATAATCAATATCCCCTCGCATTGCTATCAATTCCTCAACTTTGCAAGCGCATTGCTAGGTGTAACACATCGGGGATCTAATTCCATTGAGGCTCGCTTTAGTTGAAACCCTATATTGGGTCAATTATGCAAATCCGCAATGTGTCGACCGCCGCGGCGTGTGAATGGACGATGTGCGTCGTTCCTCAACGGGCTTACCGATTGATATAGTCGTCGAAATTTGGGCCATTTCGCGAAATGTTTTGGCGATGGTCGGTCGGTCGACTCAAATGAAGTTCATAGCGATTTGAGGTGGATGTCGCATCAGTGAGGGAGAGGCCCAATACGCGGATGCGGGATGAAAATGCGATTACGAATGATTCTATTGCGGCGAGCACGCCATGTGTGCGGCCCGAAACTCCGCCAAAATTCCAGAGAGTAGCGAAAACCAACAACAACGTTGAGCTAAATTGAAATCGGCCCCACGGATTAATACACTAGTCACGCTAACCTCATCGTTGGAAGTCGTACGAAACCGCAATATTGTGCAATTGTTACGATGGTGATATCATTTCTTTTTTTTTCTGGGTTAGTTGGTTGTTGGGGGAATTACCTGTCTTTATACAGTGTGGACTTCTCATTTGCACTAGTGATCACTAGTGACGTGGCAGCATTTCTTCTATGTCATTCTAAATATGGGTGGTCTTCATCCAACTTGTAAATTTTATAGAATTTTATGACTATATTTTCTTTTTTCTCTTCTAATTTAAGAAAAACTAGTTTAAGAAATTAGTAATTAGCGAGAAACTACTAGAAGTTAAAAGAAGATGGTTTTAGCGAATGTTATCAACAAAAAATTTCTCTTTTCTTTGCAAAAATATTTAGGGAATTAATATTTTCAGGAAAAAAATAGAGTTATTTGATCTTGAAATCATTGTAAATTATTATTTCTGTTTTCTTGTTTTAGAAGTTTAACGTGAAATTTGTTGATAAATTACAGCAGTTTCAAAGATTTCTTTTCGAGAACTAAGTCCTAATTATAAATAATTGATGAATTGACAAGAAATTCAAAAAATTTCTTCATACAATAATTTGTTATGATTTTTCTAAGAAAAGTAAGTCTTTTTTTGTTAATTATTAGTTTCTTTAAAATAAATAAAAATCAAGGGTTAATTAAAACATCATTTAACTAATCAATAATTTTTGAATTTGTATTTACATCAAAAGATTAAGTTTTAGTCATAATAATATTAATTTTTTTCTCAAATTATATATGCATTCATTAAAAATTTTAATTAATCATGGAGAAATTAAAGGAAGGAATTTTCAATCACTTCAAACAAATAAAAACATATAGTTCAAAAACAACAAAACAAACAAACAATTCTAGAACCACGAACAAGTTTTTAATAACAACTTTGTTATTGACGTAGATATCAATATGAAAAACTATTTAAAAAATTATAGGAAATTTTCTCATTACAATGACTAATGCTAAAAATAAATTACAACAAATTGATCTCGACTAATGAGCACGTACATTTGCTTCAATAAACGCACTTTCCCAGCAGCTAAAAATACACATAATTAATATGAAAAACAAACAAACAACAAGTTATGGTTTAGTTATGGTATGCGTAACGCAAAAAGCAATTAAGTCAGAGAAGCCATTAATGACCC
>JARJDZ010008486.1:0-34631 GCA_030264555.1 Aleochara sp. GC000083 | reverse complement strand
GAAAAGTTTTTTCCGGCGCTGGGATTCGAACCCAGAACTTCGGATTGAGAAGCAGTGAACTTCTCCGCTCGACCACCGAGCTGTTCTACTTAAGTCAGTTTAAAACTTCTATAAATGTGATTGATTTCGCACGCTTAAAATAAGCAAAGACTATAGCTTGGTAATATTTTTCGGCCAATTTCGTGGGTTGAAAATAAGCAAAGACTATAGTCTTGGTACTATTTTTCGGCCAATTATGTACTTTGAAAATAAGCAAAGACTATAGCCTTGGTACTATTTTTCGGCCAATTTCGTACGTTGAAAATAAGCAAAGACTATAATATTGTCTTGGTGCTATTTTCCGGACAATTTTATACGTTTAAAATAAGCAACCTAATAATACGCATTAAATAAGTAATATTGATTTTCGTACAATTTTATACGCAGTAAACATACATTTAGCTGATCAATTTAATCGTATAATATCAAAAAGCAAAAGCTTACCTTTCAAAATATAACTATTCATTTAATCTCACTAGCTTGAGGAGAGAAATGGGTTTGCATAATAATAAAGATGTTTTAAAATGGAGAGAGCTTTACTTGTGTAACATAGCTGACATGACACATAGTATCTATACATTTATGGGGCTGAGTATTATACACCAACAGACATATGAAATATATACAGATGTTTCAGTACTGAGAGCGGGTCACCTTCTACAATAAGGCATGGAACAGAAAAGAATTAAATATCTCCCAGATTTAGGGAGCAGGGGACACGAGATTCAGTCAAGCATTTGTTAACAAAAGGCCGCGCCAGCGCGGGGTGGCGATGCGGGGCGCCAGCGCCTTATTGCCGCACTCGCCACCACTGCTGTACCTTTTCGGTCAGCTTCCTACAGAGGCCCACCATCCTCCGTCACATCGGAGCCTCCTCTCCCTCTTCGACCGTCACTTGGAACCGGATGCCCGGTTTTTGTTGGTCTGGGCCCTCTTCAGCGGGCGGGCTTGGTGGTATTGTGCTTTGGTACCAATCTCGATTCTCTTCCAACGTGTCCAAAATGTCTTGTGCGTCCGGATGGACTAGATCGGCCCAAGTCTCCCAGAGCGGATGAACAATGTAGTCGATGAAGCCGACCTGCGACTTTTCAATAGTCGCTGAATGTCTATCGCACATAGGGCTGATGTCCATTTTGGCTTCGCGCTCGCGATCGCCCTGCTGGAAGAACTCCTCCATGAGCAAGTCGACCCAGCGGCGGTACAGCGCCAGCGGCTTGGTCGGATTGCTCAGATCGGCGCAATGCACCAGGTTCTCCAGCACCTGAATGCGATCGGTGTAGTTGTCCAGAAGGAGCACGCCGGAGCCGGCGACCTTCTTCGTCTCGACCATGGTCTTCAGGTCGGCGAGCAAGCTCATATGCTTGGACATGTCGGTGCTCAGCACCATGTCTATGACCATCTTACGTAGTGTCTGGCGCTGCTTCTTGCTAAGATTGGAGAAGATGTCGCAGCCGTCGTTCGAAAGCAACTTGAACGCAACGGCCAAGTGGTGATTCTCTAGGACGCTCTCGTCGTTATACATCAATGCTAGCTCCGAACTGGAGTTGATCAAGAACTGATTGGTGAGGCCGGGATGGTCGACGTCATGAATGCAGGCGGCAAACAGGGCGGCGGTTATCTCTAATGGGGTGAATACAGACTCTAGCGCGGGGGTATTAAGCAACACATGGGTACTTTGAGTGACGTCGGCCGCGTGCAGCGAGTTGTGGAAGGGATTATCCTTAACGTAATGATCCTCGAGGGTCATCATGAACGTAATGAACGTCTTCGGCTGGATGAGCATCTGCTTGAGGAGGTCGCGCGACGTGAACGTGGTGTATGCGACGCACGTCAGCGGCCTGCCGTTGCTCAGCTCGCCGATGCGGAAGATATCGACGCCCCATTTTTCAATCTCCAGCAGGCTCTTGGCCAGCTCTTCCTCGTGCGGCGTCTCGACGCCGTGCAGCGGCAATCGCTCGCCGGTGAACGAATTGGTGTGGCACAACGGCTTGCGGTTGACGCCGGAGATTTGCGACATGGTCGAATGGGCCCCGCGCGGACGCTCCTTGCGTGGCGCGGCCTTCGATACCGCTTCGCTATCCTCATCGATACGCAGTGATGGGATATCGAGTTCTTGTTGTTTGTCTACAAAAGAGAGCAATGCAAATCGTTAGGCTCATCAATATCCCAAAACAGCAACCAACACTTACCCAAAAAAGTGGAACAGATATATTCCGATATTTGATTGCCAGATTTACTGGATTCAGAGAAGTGCGACAATTCCTTGTTCAGCATTCGCTTGAACTGAAACAATAAAAAACAAATAGACGATTAGTTATGATCTTCTCAAACAATCAGTTGTGATGGGTGAAAATTTACAATGTTATTTACTCGTTTCCTTATCAATGCCATCGCAAGTGACAACCTGCGGCAAATCTTGTTGAATGAGTGCGAGATTAGAATAAGTGATGCGCGGATTTATGATACAAATATTCGCGTCCAAGTTTAACAAGAGTTTATGCGCGCTATTTATTATTCGTTTGCATCGGCCCACACATCTTATTTGTGCACAATTAGTGCCGGTGCTATACGTATATTCATATTGCGCTTGAACACACAACGTTGAAGTAAACAAAACATTAAAGCAATGACGAGGAAAGAAAAACGGCCGCATGCCAAACAATTATATCATATGCCGTATTCGTTTGGGATGCCATCAGCGCACTACCTCCTACACACGAAATTATGATTGTTCCTTTGGTTTGGGAAGTGGTGCGCTTCAGTTTTGGAACGTCGTGTATTTGAAATCGGATTATACATTTACGCCGTATGAATAGCCGTCAATGAGAGCAGAGACCGAACGTGCACTATGCGAGTTGAAAACAATATTTGCATATTTAGAACAATAAGCGCAAACCTACACATGTTGTTGCAAACGAGTAAATTGTGCTCCAATTATTATTTGGACAACCTTTTAGACTATCAAAGAAATTGCGCATAATGCACGTGCGTATGTATTCAGCACAAGTAATTGGTTTGTTGTTTGTTGGCATTGCATCTCTGCCATTCAATGAATTCTGCGCTACACCTTCGTCGTTAAAAGCAATTCAGCAATGTAATTCAATCTCAAAATGCATAGCAAATAAGTTATAGTTACGCGGAATTGCACCATTCAAATGTACGTTTTACTCCAACTTGATGTGAAATTAATGATTCAAGTTGAAATTCACAGAAGCAGTGTAGGCATAAAAATCATTAATTTTTATATTTATATTCAAAACATGTCTCTCATTATACATACGTATATGTTTTATGCGTTAATACAAATATCTTATTAATCCGAGTAAATATGATGAAGGTATGAAAATTAACAATAATTGAACTACGTCAAAGTAGAATCGAGGAAGAAAAATAATCGCGTGCAATGTAATTTGGGAAAATTCCGTTTTGCTGCCGTGTTAAAATTAAACTTAAACTTAGCCATTATCCACCGCATTAGGTGCATAAATAGGTGCTAAGCAAGCAAATAGAATTAGCACTAATCGCGGAGAAAAGAGCAAAGCAATCTATTCCCGGCCAAGCGCTGTATTCGTTACGCGAGTTATCTGCTGTAAATAAATAATTGCATTAAAACAAGCGCGTAAACACACTGATGTGCATTCACAATAACCGGAAGTTTCCTTTGGCGCTCCGAGTGCGCGCCTATTAAACATGTAACTGTATTACAAACTTCTAACTGTCCCCGCGACGCTTATTACTAAGCATGTGTCTTTGAACTTTTTGCACGTTATAAAAAGACTACCCATTGAAAACTATTGCAGGCAACAATGCGGTAGTAGTTATCTCGAGGAAATTATATTTGAAATGTCATAATGTGCATTTACAACAAGCTAGGGAGATCAGCAGAGGTGCCTTAACAAGAAAATTATCATTGAATTCGTTTTAAGCACACAATAACTGGTCTAGTAATATGATGTTATACGAACGCATTAAGGAGCGCAATTCGAGTAGACATTACCAATGATAGTAATTAAATAATAAGGTCAAACGTACAGCAAGTGTGCTATTATTTAGTTTGTTTTTATACAAACGAAAACGAAAAAAATCCTCATAGTAAAAGCGCGCAAAATTCTTGTTTCCTGCTACGAGGTTGCTTAACCTTCCGCTGATTGTAAGCGCGAAAAGGGTCACCATTCGTGATTCATAAAATTTCTACACTCCATCTCCACATGGCAATTAACTTAATGGACAACTAATTAATTTCGAAACAAGATACTGACTACTCAACGTAGTAACTTGAGTGAAAACTGTCACATCTAGAAGAAGAGCTGGCTGGCTCATCGCGATGAAAGTAAAAAAGTGCTTTCATTTCGCTATACGTATAATGAAATTAATATCAAATGAAATGAGAGAAAGTTTAAAATTTCTAATAACTTGTAATACATTTTAATTTCTCCATGTTTGTTCCATGTCTATGTGCGTCTATGTGCGCTCAAATGAGAACATGAATTGTTACAGTTTATAATCATTATCTCTTTGATAAAATTCAGAGAAATCATGATGAGCGTCAACGCTGCGTTGAATTTTGAAAAAGAAAACAAAATACACGTGCACAGAGCATGCTTCGAATGCGGATCAGATGTGACATCAAATCAAAATTGTATTTATAACTGACTCATGAATACAAGTGTTAATCGATACCGATTGACGTCACATCATCTGTGCGAGCAGCAACAACCGAGAGATCTATCTATCAATAGAGTTGCTGATCTTGCTGATGTTGGATGAAGATTTGTCGAGACAAGTTTGAATATCATATGTACCTTCATTTCGGCAATTGCCGCTGTAATTGCTAGGTCCGTCATAATGTTAAGCCAAGGCAAGCAGTTGAATAATTGTTCCGAGGAGGGCGGAATCCGACTGGTTACTTCCTCACTGGCACCAATTTCGCACGAAACAGCCCTTTTGAGGGCGACTGTCTTATCATCAGCGAACATTTTATCCACTTGGTTTAAATCAATGCCTGAATTAATTGTCTGTCTCGTTCACCAATTGTCTTCAGGTGATAACAATTCAATTAGGGTTGTAGAATTATTTTGGTAATCGGGGTGGACGAAAATCAATTTGGATCAACGGTCCGGATTATCGCAGAGGGGAAAATGTGTAACAATTTTCGATTGTTAGTGTACTCTATTTTAGCGCTCGCGGTTTATTTGGTTGATGCGATCGCTATTGTAGCTGACACTGGACTGAATCGCTCTGCCGGCAATCGTCGCTTTTAAATGCTTGGGGGCCGCACGATCGCGCGAATAACGAGAGCACCCGCCGCCGACGTAATCGCCGTGTGCATACATCAATTTTGTTCGTCGTCGTCGTCGTCGTCGTCGTAGGTTGTTGGCGGCTGGGTGCCTTGGCGGTTGAAGGGGCCCGTCATCGGCGGCACACATTCACCACGTCACGTACGACACACACCACATTTTGCTAGAACACCGCGAACAATTCCGTGCGCGCGTACGCCTAATGGTCAGCGAAAATTGTTATTACAGGCATTATGCTGTCATCCCGTTCTCATTTTCCCATTGAGTGAACACGCGACGCAACGTAACGCGACGTTTTCCCGTTAAAAAATTAGTTGACTCACGCAGAATTCGCAGTTTTCGATTCTAGGTCGATTTGTATTTCCCAGTTTCCTCAACATTTTGCAATTATTGTATCTTTCATCCTTGCCAATATTTATATACACATTGCGATCTCAAAAGTTTTCTTTGTAAGACGAGTTCCTGAGAATGGATGAGCGTCAAATTTAGTGAGGCGGCTGGTAGCCAGAAATTTAATTATACATTTCGGGAAACCGAATAAAGAAGCGCGAGGAAAGAAGGAAAACAGCAAATTTTCCAGATGTAATTATAATACTGAATTGTATCAAAGCATGAATCAACAATCTTCTTCTAAAAAGTGCGTTTCAGGTACCTTCAAAAATTTTCCTAAAAACTTATCTAATATCTAGATTGCTAATTGTTTTACAATTGTTTGGACCAGGAAATATGTGCAAAACTATCAATAAAAATGATAAAGAATAACATTCCTGAACGTAGATAGTAGAACAATAAATGGTTGGTTGTAGAAACATTAATTGCTGATACATTTTCAATGAAAATACGTTGTAATAAATTTTGTCAATATTCGAAAAGTTTCCATTCTGATAGACATCGGTAACAAATATCTAGAAACCTATTTGGCAAATTTACTACAACAATAGTTTTATTATTTTTTTGGTTATCGATAACTGTTATACAAGTAATTTTAAAGAGTGCAATGAACGTCAAAAAATAAACTAATAAACCTAGAATTATCACATAACTTTAGACATAGAAAATGACCTGCAAAGGCCTATTCTGGGCTACGAGTGTTGCAATAATTATTTTTGTGATAGGAAGAAATATTTTCAGATTAGTGGGAACTGATTAATCTTACAATCTGGCCCTTTTCTGAGAAAAGAACAATTGGGCACATGTAATAATCAATATGTACCAATACAGTACAAATACCAAAACAACAAATAAATACGTGTTAATGGATCAGGTTTATCATTCATGATAAACATGGGGATTAATTAAAACATGCCCAATTGTGACACCTTCGCGATTCCATGTATTCTATGATTCTGAATTGACTAATTGGAGAATCCAATATAACGTACTAGCTGGGGAAAATCTAGTGAAAATAAGTGAATTTACTAAATAATCTATCAACGAATTATGATGATGAATAATTTCCAAATTGCTTACAATTGCGAGTTAATATTTTGGTGTTTGCATCAGTAGTATAGATAGGTATTAATAACTTTCACATCCTCCTCAATGAGAAAAACAAAATGTGCGTAGTAATCAATGAAGTAATGGGAAAGTAGTAAAATTTTAATGTTTCTCTCATTTCCGCTTTCTGTAAATTATTAATAGATGTACCAAGCCCATTCAATTGGCGCATCCTTATAAATTTACATCAAATTGACCAATTTATCATACCACAAGAATTTACTTTCTACAAGACGTTCTGAACTTTTTATACTAGTTGTAAAGTGTTATTGACAAAACAAATCACTTAAATACCGATAAATCTCTAAACAGGTTTTGCTTATGAAGCAATCGACTTCTATATTAGATCACATATTTAATTCAAATTTGAATAATTAATTTTTGCACATAAATAGACCGGCAGACAAATCAATATATGCAAACAACGCAATACAAAACTGAATCAATAACATATTGAGAACATTCCATATGGAATCAGCCAGCAATGAATTCATCAATTAAGAGATTGAAACGAGAGAAACAAAAAAGTTTTCTGCGTAAATGCATTCCATCTGAAATGTAGACTTTACAAAATGACACACATAATGTACTGACATACAGAGCGGCAGAAAAAGCGCAAATTTAAAATAAATGCACGTACATTATGCGTGCCTACGTGGCATGATTAATAATGTGTGCATTAATTATCGCAATAAATAACGCAGAAATAAGTAATGCGCGACATACAAACGCATGGCAATGTGCGCACTTGCGGCGCCGACAATTTTTTCGCATGAGTATTTGCAGACTATACCTCTTTCTTCGAGCAGCATTTCTGCAAGATGCAGTCAGTGACAAAGCATGCTGTTGTGTGTTGACCATATGATGATAAATCTATTTGTTCATTGTCACTTGTCTCACCTCTTTCTATAAATGCGCCACGTTCAATGTACGCACCAGCCACGCACATACGTCACAAACAGCAAGAGAAGACAATGACATTATATTGAATTCTAAACAGGCATCTTAATACGCAACACTTGACGAATAGGTGCGGAAAAGCGCGCCAATGAATGCATCGAGCACAAATGGAGAAACTCTATATTTGGCATCGAAATTAGAAGCGAAAGAAGTATGCGGCGATGACAAATTGCCTCTTCGTGCTGATCCGATGCGGGTGATTCAGGTGCAGACAAACAACATGCCAAAAATTGAAGCCCAGCCATGACCATGACCATATAATCAATGCTAAGCCAGCAAAAAATTACTAAAAATATACCAAAGAGAATTCTTCACCCACATGTTTTGCAGAAGGATCAAGTTTCCTTAGAGGGTAAAACGTTCGACGAAATCAAATACATATATTGCCACGTGAGTGCACATGAATCCGTGCGAATGCGAAAACTAATTTATTATTTATATATATCAAGCAAACAACAAGAGGAATAACAAGACGCACTCATAAGCTAAGGTGGGCTATCAGAAGCAACAACAAGAAATGAAAAATAGATTTATCAATTCAATTCAATTTCATCGTGCGCAAATATTTTGTTCTTCATAAATCCTCCTCTTCCTTCCAATCAAACAAATATTTGCGACAAAGATATTATTAGTACGCCCACAACTTGGATCTACGACTTATCCCCGTTTCCTGTGACTCAATTAGATGTCTTCGTAGAAGGCGAATAACAAGAAGAAATTTATAACTTTTGCAGAAAAATTATGCGACACAATTTCTAACACGAGTGCGGGTGGTTCTAACGTCACGAGCAAGTAGAAAATTTGTAAATATTCGCCAAAAACATCCGATTCTATGACCAGCTATCCCATCAATCGCGTGAGGATTCAAAACACGTGCTTGAAAATGCGTGAAAAATTCAAGTCAAATAAACGCCGCGTTAAATGATATACGATTCCGAATCTGCGTAAACCGATCTCTCGCCCCATTCGCAAAATCGAAAATTGAGGAAAGAGTATAAATTTGACATGCCGAGGTTATTTTCGGATGCACTGCAAGCATTCGGGCGCCACGATTCGACTCTAAATTTAACGAATCGATGCGAAAATAAACCGCCAATCATTATTTCGGTCGCAATCTTAGAGGCGAATATTTTTTGTGTTATTTATGATAGAAAAATCCGAATTATGGACGGTAATATTTCGAAAATGCTATTAATTTGAAAGCGAAATTGGAGCGCATGTTTGCAAAAGAGCGAGCAATATTGAACGCACTTCTCGATAGGCGCTCATTAGTGGATGGAAATTCGTGGCTGATAGTCGTTTGGGACGAATTTGATTCGATGCAGTAATGAGGCAGTCGATTAATAGCCCACATGCACCGACTTCATTAAAACTCAGTTGTAAATTCAATTAATTGACGCCATGCATGTATGCGCAACAATTTTGAAACGCAATTTTCTTGCTTATTACAAAATCGCACAGCAATCCTTCAATGAAATTATGACTTTAATTGGGAGCCATTTATATTTTCCATCGGATATTTCATCATACTGAATTTAAAGTTAGTTCAATTTACGATTTCATTTGATTTTCAATTTATACATTTAGGAAAATTTCCAGGAAAGTTTTAAAGTTACATAAAGCCCCTGAAACTGTTCATCTGTTTGAGATATAATTACAGGTGTTATTTTGAGCAAAATTTATGTTTTAAACCCCATTAGTCATTTTATGGATTTTTGAGTTTCTGTTTATCAACAACAAACTTTCATGTATTATAAAACTGATGCAAGTTTTAATGGACATTTTCCTGTTTACATCAATTTAAATGTTCATATTACTAAAGATCAAAGAGCTTACCCAAAAATTTGTAATTATTATAATGCAAGAAATGTCCATGATTTTCACGTCTATTAAAATGGATTGTCACATTACTCGATATAAAAGTAAATGTCCCATTTTAATAGTCTAGTTGAGTATAGTGGTAGAGTATATGGAAAAATAGTATAAATAATATCAGATTGCAACTTCCTGACCTGGAATTATTAAGTTAACGTTAAAAACCAATTATCGAAAAATTGATAACATTATACTATAAATTTGATCATATCAGAATGTTGCTACAATTGGAAAACCCACACATCTCAAAAATATTTAACAATATGACATGAAACGGAAGAACGCTCAAATTTCAAGTGCCAATTAAAATTCTGATTGCACGCGTATTGCTAAGGAGAAAAAACCAATTTTTTTGCCCTCAATGTCTCAAGTACACATCCACAACAATATGCATTTATTTATAACAAAATACAATTATCAGCCTTAATATGCGATATTACATAAAATGACGCGTCGATACAATATCCGATAAAGAAATTGCGACTGAATTAAATGAATATTTATCGACTTATTTGGCTAATACGATACGCGTATGTGTACATAGAGATTATTTAAAATTGAATTGCACTTGAAAGGCCTCGTTTCTTGACCTTTTCCAATTTGTTTTTTATAAACGAGCGCAAATTGCCCATTGATGTTCAAACAATGAATAAATTATTGTCAAGCTGAGCTGTCGTAATAATTGGCGATGATGAGACCAATGCCGGAAGCATACAAGAAAGAAAAAAGAAAGCCGAATTGAATTAGAATGGAGTGCACACATCAATCTTCCAAATGATACAATAAACAACAATTTTCACAAAAAAAAATAAAAAAAATGGCAAAATAAAAAACAATGAGAGCATATGCTCGTATGAGTTAACTTTCTTTTATGTTCATTGTTTTGTTGTTCTGCTTCTCTTTTTTTTTCGAAGAGAAGAAATGTGCGAGTAAAAGTTTTACGATTTTGAATTTCGCCAGTCATTCCATTCCACATGTGGAGCAAATAAAATAAAAGTTAATGTTGTGAACTTACAATAGGAATAATAATATTAAAGTGGAATCAAAACGCAGTATATATCGCATTGTTCGCTGCGATTTAATGCACGCTCATAATAATTGAGCGTATTTTTCGCTGTTTGCCGCTAGCGAATTGCGAATAAAATAAACAAACAGCCGTTCGAGGTGAATTTATGCGCCAATTAGCAAACAATTTTTCCTTTTGCCATCAACTATTTGACTAGATAGGGGGGCCCCCATCAAAACCGAATGAGTCCAAAGTACAAATGCCTTGGGTAAACTTTTCTCCTTTTCGACGATTTATGACAACGTTTAAGTGCACGCACGTAACATATATTCGCGTCTAAATATTTAATGTTTCTTTATTATTGACATTGATTTTACATGCGAATATTTGGATAACGAAATTGGGATTTTCCCAATTTCCCATCCATGCGTCCGTCCACATTGGCGAGCGAGCATATGAATTGGGAAAACATTTATTTGAAAAGTTGCACACTTTCAAGTGATCGATAGAGCAAACCGGAATATCGGAGGCGGTTCAAGAAAAAACTACACGTTTACACAAGTCCATCCATCACTGAAATATATTGGAAGCTTCTCCCGTCCGAACGTAATTCTCGTCTTGTTTTGCATGGTTTTCCAATTTTATTGGCAAGAAATGGATGCATCGATGCTGAAAATCATTCGCGTAGGATGCGGATTTTCCGATTATTTTAATGTTACTAATGACTGCATTTCCCCTATTGAATCACTCTGATATGTGCTTAAATCCGAAATCTCACAATCGTCTCGATAGGAATGTAAACAAAGTGAATTATTGCATTGTTGTGTTGATTTTCTATTTTTTCGGTTTACATTGTGAATGCCAATGACGTCCGGGAAATTGTTGAATGAAAACAACATGTGATAATTCCGCATTTATCAAATGCGTTTTTGGCGTTCAATGCCCAAATTATTATCTTGTCCAAATGGCATTTTCACAAAAAAATCATAGGAGAACATAACAAGGGCTTAATGCCTGACGTGAAATCTTGTTTTTTTAGCCTGTTTACGAATGTTAAGCCAAGAAATTATGCCAACTTTGTTGAGATTTCGACGCATTCCGATTTTGAGCTAGTTCCCAAAATCTGACATTTATCTTAGTTACTTACGACGCATTACTAAGTGTTCTCAAATATTTTCACTAGAAATTTTATATTGTATATGAATCATCTAGTGCTTCTTAAGAAGCAAACATGGGAGGACGTATTTGTCGCAGAAATTTATGACACTCTACGTAAGAGAAATAACTGTTCAATGTGTCATCGAGCCAAGTCTGTGATAGCAGAAAGCAATGATACACGAAAGCCGATGAAATTTTAGTCATAACATGCGACAATTTGAATCGTAGACCAAACGGTCTAAACATTGCGAAACACCTTATGGTGATTTACAAGTCTAATTGCCATTGTTAATTGTCAACTGCTAAATGACTAAGACGTTAAAACATGTCGTGTTGTACTACGTGCACCAACATAATATGCACATTCCTTCAGCTTATGTGCAAACGTTTTACAATATTTTCATATTTTGGCGATGATTATTCAACTTATTCAAATAAACGTTATTTGCATGTAATTAATAAGGCAACTCGTGACTCGCCAAAGGTGTATAATACACCTCACGTCGGCGATGATTCAGTTTTAATTGTTATTTAATTAATTAATAATTATAATGAGATGCTTCCGACATTAGTCATTATTTCATAAGTAGCCTCTTAAATTGGTGAAGTAGTTATCCTTTTCTCAATAAGTAGTTTGCTCTAAATTTTCAATGGAAGAAGGAAATTATCATTCATTACAAACAAATTTGCAATTAATTCCCTATGGAATTTACCCCATTACCGATAACAAAAATGTAAATTGTAGCTAAGAAAGTATGGAAAATTCAAATTTGATCATTGTCTACGTGACAATTGTTACACCTGAAAATGAAACGCAACATATGTCTGAGATAAAAATTGTATAATTATTACAAATGTTAAACATAAATACAGTTTCAACCTTTTTTTTGTTCATGGCGACGACCATCGTTCACGACCGCGAGCAATCTATCGTGCACGCGTGCCGAAATTATTTCGCATTAATATTGCGAATGCCAAATTCGCTGTCTTATCATCGCAAGCAATAATAAGCCAGGCACAATGCAAAAACGCCGATTACAATTTCAAAACATGAAATACACCACCATCAAAACATGATATTAAAACGAAAAAGTTTCGTGCAAAAATGACATCGCGCGCTGCCAAAACGTCATAAAACCAAATTACAACAACAAAAGAATGCGAATTTCCATTATTAAACTTAAAAACAAACTTTGAAATTATCTCCAATATCGTAAACATCTTTAAGGGGCAAGGAATTTTAATTAAACGCTTCTATGTCCGAAAACTTTTCGGGGAGGAATTCAAAAAATTCAACTCCCACATTGTCTACTTCACTTTTGTGTATGCATGCAAATGATCGTTTGTACAGTCATGGTGTGTTCATTATCACCATGCAAACGTCACATTCGCGATTCTGATAGCAGAAAAACGCGACGAGAAACAGCGTCTGGCTGGCTGGACAACATTATTTTACATTATCAGCACAACATTGCTCACGACTGATTGCGAATATGCATTGGTAGTGAACCAGCTGGAAAACTATACAGGATAAAACTGAATACGACTGCATCACTCGCCAAAGGTCCCACGGGTCATACAATTCAACAACCATTTAGGTTCCACTATCAAATAATACAGGGTGTTTCATTTCAGCAATGTCCTGGTTCGATCATGAACCTCAATTATCTCGATTATGTCTAGGTAACTGGGCAACAAACGAGTGAATGGCTTCTTGCCCTCATCAATTAAACAAAAAACAACCGGATTCATCAAGCATTAATTAGCGTCATATTATCGATTTAATGTGAAAAATCAGTGTGAAGCATGTCTCCCAGCCAAGGATTAAGATATCAAATAACAATTAATCACTTAATCGTCAAAGTCAAATGGCACGAGAAGCTTTCATTTCTCATTTAACTTGATTCATCGAAAAGTTTACTGCTGTTCGTTATCAATTCATCTTCATTTTAATCATTTTATAAATGTGGATTAATTTTTACGTAAGAAGGTATATTTCTCAATTGTTGGTAGGCAAGTTGAAGGACCAATCAATAACGTTTATTAATCCAGGGGATTATAAAACGATTTCAGATAAAATTCAATGTCTTGAGATTAAGGCCTCAGCCTTTTATTGACATTGAAATAATTTATGTTTCAATCAAACCTTCAGTGCTGAAAGTGTTGGGTTCAATGATTTTCATTTTTAGTATTAAAGATCAATTGCCATTTCAGTAATTGCTTTAAACAAACTGGCGTCAGTGAATTGTTTGCAGGATTAACGAAATCCATCCTAATGATATGCCAATTTTATTTCGCGTTTCAGGAATTGTAATGTCGAGTCTTAATGCGCACCAAAACGTTCACGCAGGCGAAGGCTTAAATAAACCTTATTGTTTCCACGAATTTCGTGAAAATAACAAGGACGAGGTTATTAATGTCGTCAATTTAATAACATTTGAATTTTCCCAAATGGGTTGACGCGCTCGCTCGCTGGTTCGCTTTCCCTTCGTTCGTTGTGCGCTTTCAATCCACAATCTACATTGAAAATATACGTGAATTCAAGGATGAACGTGAAATTGTATTGATTGCTAGAGACTTGCGTACATGTCCGACGATAATCCCATTCAAGTTATATTTCTACCGAAATATATAAACACAAATAAAGTTCATGGTATCGCAATATTGTTTCAGCATCGCTGGAAATAGTCTGCTCGGATCGAAATAGAAACGATTCCTTGACCCGTCCCTTTTTTTCCTACTCCTTTCAATATCAGTTTGAAAATATGCGCGATGCGGTTGTAACTGGCCATGTTTACATTTTGCAAATCGCAAATAATTTGATTACATTTTTTATCCTTGATTGATATAACGTATACATTCTATTGGTGCTAATTTGCAAATGTTAGGCAGGAAATTTTCTGGAGTTCATGTAATCGAGTGGCCTACAATAGTAGAAAAATAATCGATTCCATTTTCGTCAAGGATACAGTCACACACGACTAAAGTGGACTACTTTTCGTCTTATTTACAAATAAATATTGTATATTTCAGGTTGTTTCAGGTTGTCCTTGCTGGAAATTGCGGCCAATTGCAAGGTCGCACGGAAAATTAATATAAATTTCCAAATAACATTAAAATTTATGGATTTAGGTTACCCCCGTGCAAGTATTCATGAGGTTTTCTCAATAATGCATCGATTACCATTAAGGCATGAAAATTCATGCCAAAGTTAAACATTTTTATCATTCAACATCAACCTCGACCTTAATGCATCAATTCAATTGTAGATGGACAAGGACGATTAGTATCGTATCTTGAAAATTGGGCTAGTTAATTAATTAAGAGTCATCCAAATAATTACCACTACTATAGCCCTATTTTTTCTAACGTTTCTTCTAATAGGAAATTGTTTAAAAAATTAATTTCTGATAATTATTTCTGACTATTTTAGAAAATTATTCATAAACAAAATTGACAAGTTATAGGAAACATGTTCCACATATTTACGTGATAATTATGTTTCAACTGATGAACGATATAGATTAATTTCGATATCAATGACATTTTATTTTTATTTACCGTCCAAAACAATTACACAATACCTCCTTATCTTTCAGACAACTTAAGGATATTATCGCACGAATATCTCCACTTTATCTAACAAGAGAACGAAAGTTACATTGCAATAATGGTGAAGAATTTTATTTCACCAAACAATTAATGAACTCTGGTCAGTCAGTAAAAACATTGTTCAAAGGTTGCAGTCTGATTACTCGTTAATTGTTGTTATAGTACAATTGTTTACTTGCTGTGATTGATCTCTGATATTTCTTATTGATACAGTACACAAAGTAATTTATCAATCATAATTCACTTTGTAATAAAATTTAAAAATATTCTAGGTGAAAGGTTTCTATTCAAATAACTCTATTCATTCCTGGAAATTTAATCTGATCTATGTGAATTCAAAAAATATTCCATGAAATTTTACTGATTTATGTTTTGAACGACTCAAAATTGAGTCGAAAACAATTTGATTTTTGACGTTTTATCCATGCCAAACAATTTCAGCGTGATCGTGAAAAAAGTGAAATGATTTAAAAATTTATGAATACTAAAACGTGGATTATTTTCATGTTGGAATGTTACGTTTTGCCATGTCGATAAAAACAATCACACTGCATGTTGCTGGAAGGAAAAAGGATTTAAAGTCAAAGGCTCTAGCGAAGAAATCTAGGCAAAACTTTTCCAAGAAGTTTTGCAACACGCATCCCAGCTTAGGATTTTTCCTCAACACTTGGTACGCGATTGACGTCAATGGTAATTTAAACACGAAACAGTGGACGTATAACACATGAAGACATGGTAAAAACAATCGTTCCATGGGGTGCTAAGTGATGCTAATAAATGAAATACCCATGCAGCAATAAATCGCCATTGTAAAATGTATTTTTAAACGCGAGTTATGTTGTCGCAAACTGTCATTCGTGCCAACCCGGATGAAAATCGTGGCAATTTCTCCGAAATTCGCACACTCATCGATTTCGTAATTTTACAATTACTCATTTATTGTAGATATTGAATCGATAGTTGCAAATGATTATTATCCAATTTAATAACAAAAATATATCCAACTTCAAGTTGTGTATCCGTTATTTTAGCAATTGCGTCATACACGGTAAAATATGGTTGCAAAATTATCCAATTTAATTTTCTCAAATATTTCGAATGCTTAATAAACAAAACAATCAATTCAAAATTTTCCTATTTATTTATTGGGGTAAACAATAAACGAAGAATGTTTTAATTGGCACGTGTTTCACTTAATTAATTTTTACTTTCGTTTCCTATCAGATATTTGAAATAGAAGTAGTTCTACTGAAATTTTAATTGCAAACTATTTTATTTATGCATGCATTTAAAATTGTAAGTCAACAGATACCTACGCAGAATTTTTTCTTATGAAATCTTCTGAAAACAGTTTGATGAGATCCTTATCGGTATTAAATCTGAACAAATTTTCAATTTGCATCTCGTTTTCAATTTGAAATAATCGTTTTTCCCGCGAAGCAATATGCAGCGCACCACTAACATGAATAATGAAAATAATTTAAATATTAATAGCAAATGCTTGCATCTTGCCTGCATCAATTAGAATTCAATTTGCATTGGCATTAATATGCATGAATGCCGCTTGCTGCCTTGCGAATAAGATGTGGGCTACATCTCCTTAATGGACTTATCTCTCGTCGTCGCGATAACAAGCAGAAATAATTGACAATTGACAATGTCGAATAGTTAATTTCATGCAGCAGCTCATAATGACTTTGTAATCATGTGCTAAGTCCTCTCAATGCATAATTAGTATTTGCATATTAATTTCTTTAACATATTAGATAAATTTTACAATATCATCTAACTTGATTCTTCAGCCATAATAATTTAAGAAATCTCAGCAAAAATTATTTGTGTTCTATCTCTGCATGAAAATTCGGAGCAATTTTGTCGTGTAATGAGTTTGTTGATGTTGATAGGTACACGTTCGACACGTGAAGAATTTCGAAAATATTTACACAAGATTGGCACGAGTTTACGTCAGGTTTGGCGAGTTTAATTGCCCAACGTGTAATTAGCGGCGGTATGTAATTGAAATGAAATGTTTTATGGTTGCCGATTACACTTTTCTGTGACATAAAATTTATTGGCCATAAATAATCGAAGAAAAACTAGATTAGCATCGACATAATAATAACAACAAAATAATGAATCATGTGAATGCGAGTTTCCTGACAATTAAAATAGTTCATACGAATAATAATCTCACGCGCCAAAATATTAAATATTTTTACAACGAAATGGCGTTTAGACACAACAAGTTGACAATATTTATCAGGATATTATGAAAGGCGCAGAAATTGAATTGTAAGGACTAAACACATCATTACATTTTCCATCGAGAAAATCGAAAATACGCCCTAAAAATAAATCCGATGCGGTTTGGCGTTGATTTTGACGCATCGTTTCGCGAATTAACGATTAACAAAACTGCACGGGAAGTCATTAACGCCGAGTGGAAAACAACGCAGATGAAGTTTATTGAATCTTGTCTGAAGCAATAACAACAGCGGAAATGTTGCCATTTTGCCAAATTATGTGTTTACTTTGAAAATGATAAATTTCGACACAAGATGCGCGTCTGCTTCCGTGTGTATTTGCACAGTCGATTTCAATCATTTGATCAAACATTTCGCAACAATTACATGGATCGAATATTGAGTTAATATGCTTCAAATACGCCTCAGATTTTGTTAACTGGTTAAAGTTGCATTGTGTTATCGAATATTGAGGGGCCACCAATGCACGCAAATGTTATTCAATGGCCATCCATTCTGTTACGTTTTAGGTACAATGTGCAAATATGCTCTGCGATCGGGAAAACAAATCACTGTACGTCATTTATCTCGCGAGGATAACCGATAGAGCATAATGAAATAGGACATATATGGTATGTTCACGCGCTGATGAAGTGATACAATTGTTGAGGATTGCACAAACTTGCGTATGTATTTATAATTGAAACATCATCCTCGCCAAATCGAGATTGAAAAAATTGATGAGATTTTTACATCACTACCTTTACACAAAGTACAACAAATCGAGTGTATTCATCTACCACTTTTTATCAACTAAATTTTGTAGGGATTCGTTGATGTAATCAATTAGTTACTAATCATAGATTTTGATATTCAAATTTACTTCTTCCATTGATAACTTTTTTGACATACTAATTTTCATATCGTCATTGCATTTTTAATTGAAAATCCTGCTTTCTCTATTACGAAGAATGAAGATTTGAAGCAGCATAACTAAAATTTGAACAAAGCAAATTCAGAGATCAGTACGTCAATAAGGGCATTATTTATAATCCATCAGTCAGAATAAAAAGTGAGCTTCGAGTATAAACAGCCGAACACGTACTGCAAAATTGAGCTCCTGGTAAATGAAATGCATGGTTCGTTCGCTTCATCAATCACCAAAAGCAAATACCAATTGGTTGATCGCACAAAACAACAAATGTCCTATGCTAGCCGCAAATCAAAACAGATGAATGTGCATCCAACCATCGAGAGCCAACAGGCTGCTCTGGTAAACGCATCGTTTGCTTACTGAATCTAATATTATTCGTGCGGTTGAGCCTGATGGTCAGCCAGGATAGCCAGGAGCAAACGCATCCATCGGGTACACACAACAGGAAGCTGCATAACGACCCAACTGATGGACGCGTCATTTTCACCGAACAATATTTTCAAGCACCCAACCTCATATGAGTTTCCCATGTCACCTCATTCTCACGTGTCATCAACCTTAATAGCAATTGCCTAGAATATATTTATTGCCCCATTTAGATAATGATATAATTGTCAACGACATGGAAAATCCAAACGTAATTGAATTGATATCTAATTTAATAACACCATCGAGAAAAATGTCAATGAGAATGGTCCTCATTAAATTTTAATTTATCACAAAGTTTAACCTAGAGGAGGGTTCAACAAGACATATTCAACTGGTTTGGAAAAATGTCCTGAAGCAAATTCATCGTTGGTATTATGCGCATAAAATTTACTCGTACAGCAAAGATCAAAGCAGTGAATCCCTTCTTCCCACCAGTAAATTAAACCCGTAGAAGGAAGAATATGCGCCCAAGGACCAGCTCCTTAATTAAAGTTTGCCATTCCTCCATGAAACGAAATAGGCAGGTGCGTAGTAGGCTCTCGTCCTGATATTTTTAGAACGTATCCCCTGTTCCTGCTCAAACGGATTAAATTACAGCGCAGAGTTCTGTGCTGAAGATGATAGTACATGTATCAAAAATAAAATGAAACTTGCGCCTAATTCGAGTGCATCCTTCGGATATTGTGAAGAATCGACGATGACAATAATAATAAACGAGCCGGGCGAGTTGAAGTGTTTGCGAAACGAAACGAAGCGAGCGAAGTACGTAAGCATTTCGCTCGGGGGCGGCAAACGGCAACTTGAACCCAGAAGGTTGATGGCAGAGCCAGAGCAGCAGCATTCGAGGGCAAAATCCTGGGGATGCGAAATTATCGATTCGCATTACGCATCGCACAGCAGGCACCATCGACCAGGAGCAGCAGGCTCGAGAGGATGGCGGGCGCACCGAAACGGTTCGGTTCGGTTCACTTGAAGAGTCCCATCAGAGTGACACAAGAGCTCGAAAACTGCCTGCTGCTCCTCGAACAGATCCAAACGACATTGCCGACAACGCGACAGACAGGTAGGTTGAACTATGCCCACGCATCATGTCAAGCCTCTTCGACCTATGATGGTTATTTAGACGCGTATGCGATGAACCATAAGAGTCGTAGACTAGATAATTTAATTAAACTGATGACAATGCACTAGGACCGAAATTTTATTCAACTCGCCGACAAATTTTATGTACCTTTAATTACCCATAAATTTACAAAGTCAGGTTTTTTTATCATTTTTTTTCTCATATGATTTTGCCAGTCAATCTTGAACACACCTGAGTTTAACGACTCCTAAATTGGATTTGCAACGCATAAAATTTCCTCTAAGCTTTCAAGCGACATAATCAAATTTTGGAGGTAAGATGAAATCCGAAATGTGTTCTTGCGAAAACATGAAGCTTCAAGAAAACTAGTCTACTGAAATTGCTGCTCACTAAGAACCAAAATTGGATTTTAATTGATAAAATTACAGTGACACTTTTTATTAGTGACACATGTTCATTTATTTCAATTGCAATTTACACAGCTGCCAGCAATTTACTTTCAGTTTATTTATCTTCCAAGTGAATCCAATCCAACAACGTCGAACACTAAATTGAACCGAATAAAAGTTAAACTTGAAGATATTGTATCATTTCATTTCGTTCGAGTTTCTTGTTGCTTGTTTTGTGAGTAAATTCAAGACGCGAGAAGGCAGCAGCAAAAAGTTAGTTGAAAAATTAATTAATTTCCTTTTATTCAATGTGCTTTCCTTAATTTTGTTTTCCCGGCCGCTTCCATTGCACATTACTTCTTCTTATCAACGCGCCCGTATCCCCTTGACCTGCCTGGCATTTTTGTGATTTAACTCTCCAACTTTCACGCGGCCTGTTTTTGCCAATCTTATTAATTAGCAGAGACGTGCTTTTTATCCGGGCGCTGTGTTTATTTTTCCAAATTGAATTCAATTGAGTATCGCGCGAGCGTACACGTCAAGTGTATCTTCATCTTTTTAATTGGAATGTACACGAAGTCGAATAGAAATATGGCATTTATTCACGATTCGCAGTATTCGAGCGCATTAAATTTTGCTAATTTTGGCGAGTTCACCTATTCATTCGTTATATTCAGTGCAGCCTTCTTGCCATTTCTGTGATGAGTGCGCCCAGCAAGGTCGTCTGCTGAGAGCATAGCATCTCTCCTCGACTTTATATTTGTCTTTGGCATGCGCCGAGGAGAGCCTTTCATCAGCGAAATGCTTCAAGCGCGAATTTGCTAATTTAATGTTTATTCTACGTGCGGCAAGTCGACTATAAATTTGATAAATTCGCGGCCGTGTGTACACACTCGTAGTTTGTGCCTTTGCTCCGACGAAAGAAAAATACAAAGCGACCTCATTTGCTAATCGATCGCAATGAGAGATTTGCGCTGAACGAACGAATACAAATTCGCAGCGCAGCAATCCGGGGCGCGCGCGTTTTGTGTTTGTACATTATTTAATTGGGTAAACGCAAACGGTTTGTGGAATTTGTGCAATAAAGATCCCTACCTTTAGTGATGCCATATCGGAGACGGAACGATGCGTCTGGATGGTTTCCAATTGATCAAGGCACCAGTCCAGTTCCTCCATCGTTTCGATCGCCATTTTCATGTAAGCTTCGTCTGCAAACATAAGAAAAACCAAATGAATATAAACACATAAATTATGCTAAGGAGAAAACTGCTATAAACCTAGATTTTTTGTATTTATTTAGATTCACTGGATAAAAACTACACTCTGATTCATACAAACAAGAGTCAATGGTAAATATGGCAAAATACTTGGGAGGACTATCCATAAAATTATTCGCAGAATTTCTAGCTACTCATGGAGTCAGAGCCTGAAGTAAAGTTAAGAGTTGAATTCAACTATCAGAGAATTACTTTATTTTTTGACTGATTATTTGAAAATATGGGTTTACTATTTCTTGCTAAATTATTGCCAACCATTTATGAAATTGGATATTAGTTTGCAAATAGTATTTTTGATGTTTAGTTTGGAAGTAATATCGATTTTGATTTAGCGTCAAATAAAAAGTAATGACTGGGCAAAACTTGCATCATCCAGAGGCAAAGTTTATAATAAGGATTAACTTATTGTTTGTGCAGATTATAACCCTCGTCATATGATGGATTTAACATGTCTAGTGAAAATGCATGCAGACACACCTGTAGCAACAATGTCTGTGCTACTGTCCAGACTGATGTACTAGAACTGTGAACTCAATGATGATGATGTAATAGCTACATAAACTGTGGTGATAAGACCAACATTTCACGTAATATTTGATGATGGGTGCGCCCAATTCATAATTGCTTGACTAGATTGTGATGGCACGTGTCAACTAATCAATTTTGCAAAATATCCTAAATATTAAATTTGGCAAGTGATAACTCAGTGGAGTTGACAAATTTCAATTTTGATCATGGATCAGTATCAGATCATATTCTGCCTTGTCTAATTTTTCAAGCAATTGACAAATATTTTAAAAATTACTTTCCTGAAATATGTAACTTCAAACAACATTTCTAGTTGTTAGTATTTACAAGATTACAATTAACAAATGCTTCAGCTAAAAATTTCGCCTAATTCTGAATTCCTTGGTGGCATTTTAAATAATAAATTATTAACTGTAATTATATTTCAGCAATATGCACACGTGCAATGTATTTGAAATATTAAGGAAATATAAACATTTCCATTGATGCAATAAACTTCCCAGTTGATATAAATCACAATTACAGTAGGTGTAATTAACTATCATAAAAGTTGACAATATTTATTCGCATAATCAATCAAATTATTACCAACACAATAAACGTGGAAAATACGCGCAAATTGGGAAATTTTCCATAATTTCACCTCACCAGTCAACTCCGTTTATGGATTGCAATGTTTTAATTAAGCAAAAAATGGGATTGTTTTTTCCTAACAAAAAATCGTGAATATTCATAAAAATAATGAAACAATGCATTCAGTATGAATCATACACCATGTCACATTTGAAAACACATGATAACATATTTGAAATTTTCTTTGTAATAACCTGTTGTATTGTAAATATTCTAGAACAATGATGATTTTCATTAACCCTCGTTGAAGCTTCATGAAATATAGCTAATTGTGAGTGCTACAGAAATTGAATACAACTAGAATATGAATTTCATGAAAGGCAAACAATTTTCACTGCAATATTATTGCAGAAGATGTTTGTGATTGATAGTAGCAATTTAAAAAATTATTTTGCTTCTGATAATGACAAATAGCAAATTAAATTGATATGTAGCAGATTTTAACTGAAAATGTTCTAGAATAATTTAAAACGTAGATTCATAAAATAATTAAATCTGCACCAGCATCGAAATAAATTTTTGCCCCGCAAAATTAAGCGTTTAATTAAAATACTAATTCGAAATGGAATTGCGACCTGATTGCACAACCCTCGCACATATTCGACAGTGCAGCCCATCCTCAACCATCAGCAAGTATTTACCGCAGAAATTAATTAGAAACTAGTGAAACGACGACGAAGTCATCAGATACTCACCGCCAGGATTTACGTTCCGTGGCTGCGGGGTGGTGGTTGAAGTTGCCCCCGACGAGCGACGGGACCTAAAAATCAAACAGGTTAATAAATTATGTCCACCATCACCAACCATCCATCCAGCCCGCATTCGAACGAAATCGCCAAATTGCCAAACACCGCAATCTGCGAATGACTCTGAACTGCGCGTTCGAATGCAGAGAGATGGATGCAAATGGAACCGAAATTAATATCAACTTACTTATTGGTGGGCACATTGGTAAGACTTTGAAAATTGTTTCGAACGCTGCGCAAACTGGCGAGGATTTGTGCGAACGGCGTGACGATGAGATCTTCTCCATGGCTGCAAGAACACACATTGAGGCATTATTAAATCGGCCATATTTGCATACGAATATGAAGGCAAGCGAAAAACGACGAGCAATTCAAGCGTTAGATAACGTGGGCGCAGACAAAGAAGGAAAGCGCCTCCAAAAAGGCTATAAATCACACATGAAGAAAAAACAATTTCATTTCATTCCACTCGGGAATTCTCTTGTTGCCTTTCCATTACAAGTCTCTTTTTCGCTGGCGTCGACGAATTTCTGCCATCTTTCGCGAAAGCGTACACATACGATTAGTTTTAGGTTGGGAATGTTTGCAACGCACCTGATGCACCTGATTTGCATGAAGAGCGACGAATATCTTCCAAATGCTATTTCACCACTCGAACATTGCTCGCGTTAAAAAGTACTTAAAGGAGATGAAAATCGTTCAATATATCACCGTACAAAATCAGCTAGCGTGTCGATGCTTGCGATGAATGCAAAACGTCACTCAATTCGGATGTGTAATGTCATTTGTTCGTGCGAATTGCAATGCGGACGACGAATGCATCCGAATGGAATTTGCATTCAGCTTCGGCAACAGCGCACGATTACAATAAAATCATATTTGCGACGCATTGGGCATTTAATTAGTGAAATTAATTCCGATTTAATTCCGTGAGTTCGTTTGAATACAACCAACCCCCCAGGGGCGAGAAATTTAATAAACGTTTCATAAATAGAAAACGCAGCTTCCACGCGCATCATCGACGCGTTCGACCTCTATATTTCCAGTTCCATTCAGTTGAGTTTGTTTTTTATTAATAGAACGTTTTATTGATTCGTACGTTTTCATAGAAAAACATATTCTACAATGTCGATAAAACATGAACCAATAAAACTGAATTTTTTATTTTTCCGTATTCATTTACCTAAAGATTGAATCTGATATTTGCAAATTTGCATGTACTCCTAAAAAATAAATTAATTTTAAACTATACACTGCCACATAAAATAAAAATACAATTTCAGATTATTTGAGTGGATCTTTAAAGTACATCCAGATGTTGTTACATCAGACTGAAATAATTTCGGCCAAGTATTGATTTGAACGTTTTCCTCAGTCTACAGGAATTAATTGCGAGCCATTAAGCAGCAAAGGAAGATTGCCAAATGATGCTCTGCATGGATACCAGCAGCTGTAATTTTCTTTCATCATACTTGATAACTTTTTTTGTAATTTCATTTCGGGAATATGTAAAACGTTGGCGGTGACTAATTAAAAATTGTTTACGCAATTCGCCCTCGTGCTTCTGCACGCGCTTGCCTTGCTTATGATAAATTACTTGGCTACAATTTGGATTTTGAATCATAGCTAATTTGCATATGTTTAAATTTTAAATAGCTGCCATTGGAAAATCACAAATAATCACAAATAGGAAAGAAATTTTGCTTCAAGATTAACAACAATCTCTAAATGAACATAATTTTACCATATTATTTGAATTGCAGTTTATTATTTGTTTTTCACTCAATTATTCGGCAGATACGATCATTGTTTAAATATTTGTACTTAATATTGACTTAAATCTTTAAGATAAGTTGTATTTGTCAATGTAAAGATCAATAACCCAATTTTACTGATAAAACTTAACTTATAAATTAATTTTCAATTTCATCCCTAAAATATCTATTTGTTGAAATGGAAAATAGGCAAATTTAATTTGACATTTGAAATTTTAATACCTTTCAGATTTTTCTAGGATTTTGTTTAACTACATAGCATGTAAATTATGTTCATATTTGCACACCAAATCTGATTATGAATTGTCAAATATTTACATGGTAAAAGTTTGCCATACTGGTTTAAGGCAACGGAATTTTCCACGCGTAACTTTACATCCTGTCAAAGAAAATTCTTACACGCTAGTTTTTGCTCGAGTCGCTTTGTAGTCAAATCCAAGTAAACATATCATCGTAATTGTTAGTTTTCTTGAATCGTAAAAATTTACAAATCATTTGAACTTGGCCCACATTATTACATTTACAACGCTAACAAAATGTCATCATCACAACTGCTTCACTAGATAATCACAGTCGGTCTAGCCTGATAGTATTCGTGCACCATTACAACATATGTGTAATAAAGTTACCAGAGATCAGTATGCTACGTGACAAGAAACATGTGGGTTTTCACGCTTTTCTACCGTCCCTGTCGCATTTGAGTGATAACTGTTGTTCCAATTTTATCAATCGCCATTAAATCCTGCCCAGCCAGATGTAAATCCATGCCAAGCCAGAAGTGCACAATATTAAAGTAATTAAGATAAATACATTTAATTAACGTTTGAAAATTGAAGCTCAACAATGCTTTTAAGCTGGCTATTTTTAGGCGTGAACTTCGGCACTGCATAAAATTGTTTGTTAATTATAGCTCCTATGGGAATTATATTTCAATGTGCCCAGTAATTTCAGCTTTGGACGATGAGCATATTTCATTTGCCATCTAAAAGCAGCCGAATGCATGCATTCAAAGCAAGTCCTTTCATATTTGGCAAGGAAATTACTTCTTTGCGAATAAATTTATGCTTGGACTTTAATCAGCAAACTTTTCCCACTAGGATGATTACGTTTTTCCTGAAAACTAAGCGTACTTTTTGTGCGCCTACTAGTCTACAAATGAAAAGCAAATACATTACGTTTTTCCGAGGATTTTATCTACCTTTATCAAATATGTACGTCGCAATTTAGCGCAAATTTGCTTCGACAATATCAAAATAAATAAAACATGCTTTTAGTGCCCACAAATTCACTAACCGTCGTTTGTAATTAAAATCATGACTTAACATTTGTCCCGAAAAGTGCACCACATAATGAATTCCGGGAAATTTGCATTTTTTGCATAATAAACAAAACAAAACGGCGCTTCTATTTCGAAAAGCTCGCCCAAGCTAATTTCCATGTCAGCCTACAAATCTGTATATTCAATTTGTGGAAATTGAATAAATAAATAATACTCAAACATTTTAAATAAAAGTCAATATTCAAACGAACAACAATAAAGCATTTTATAAATTTCATTTGCATCAATAAATCCGCGAAAAATATCCAATACACCTGTTCCGGCTGGTAATATTCGAATGGCAAGGCAAATATTTGGCTGACCTTCTTTTATGATTAAAATTACAAAAGCAAATAATTGAAGTGTTTCAAAGCTTAATATATGATGATAACACTTTGTGCGAAAATATTTACTCCCGAACGCTGGGATAATAAACCAAAAATCAGAGAATTCATATGATACACTTTGGGAAGTGATCATTTCCACTGAAATAGCTGAATGATATGGGTGGAAAACAGCGGGTAGAAAGTGGAAACTGGGAAAAACTCGGTGACAGCTTTCGTTGTGCGAGTGTGGACCGACATTATGTCACGTTCGCAACACAACTGACATACCATTGAACATGTTTATTTATAAATTTCGCCCATGAATGTGCAGAATTCGTGTCGACATTAAAAGCCACTATGCTCTTGTGGCTGCGAATCCAGGCTGCTAAATGGAGAGACAGGCTGAACGTGCAGCGGCAACAAGCGGGAATTTCGCACAGAAAAAAGCGCCCAAGTTGGTGAATACGATGGTGGCTGGGAAACATAAAAGGATATAAAGCAACATGGTCGAGGCGCAGCCTTTCTGCCTCCTGGTGTATTCTTGTATTTGTGGACCCGTGTCGTGTAAGTTGGAAATGAAAATGGACTTTATCGAAACGTCAGAATCGGTTATTTTGTAAAGCAGTGGGAAGCACGTACAAACGAGGAAAATCCATTTGGAGCGTGGGTTGTATATCCGGAATGGATAGAAAAGATGGAAGGCTCGTGAATAAAAATTAAAATAGGAAATATCAAAAAGTGTAGAAACAGGAGCGTGTAGAAGAAATCAGCCGGTTCTGGATCAAGATGCACAATGAAATCTGCAAGATGAGGGCGAAGTAGATGCGTTTCTTGACCTAGAGCCGGTCTATTTCTGCTATTCATTAAGATATAGGTCTAGAATCGGCACATTCTACTACAGGGACAGCAACACCTTTAGAAACTTTGTAGAACAGAATGTTGAAGAACTTTTTGTTATATACCAATTAATAACTAATTCCAATGTCTATTAGCAAATGAATTACTCAATTATTTGATTGGCACTGAAGAGGAAATTCTTTGAGGTAATTCAAGATTCATTTGTAGTACGAAATCTTCAAATTGAAATATCAAAATCGTTGACACAAATATTTGAAAATATTTACGTGATAAAGTATTTGAGGAAGATACTTGGGTTTCCTCTTCCGGCTGGTCGCATCTGTTGGAGTAAATATCCTGTGCTGAAAATACACGTCTCTATTTTCCGCAAATATTTTCGCAACCCAATGAATGAATAAGTGAAACCTACACGTAAAACCCGAACACAAACTAAAATCTTCTTAAAATATATTGCATGCTTGACATATTTTCAACTTGTCTCTCGTTTCATTCGAGATCTTCATCCGAGCATACTAACCACCCCCACACGACATCTTTCATCAAGTTTTATTCCCACATCAAATAAAACAGCGTCCCCATCTGGATCCGGGAATGCACCCACCGTACATCCTTCCTTCCACCGACCACCATTACGACAAATCGCAGGGAAGGACGATCTGAGGCGGTCAGAGGAAAAGTCGAAGGGTCTACTTACAAATCCCGCTTGCTGCGCTCGTGCCAGAACTTATCCCAGAAGGACGTGCGCCCTTTGATCCGCAGCACGGAAGTCGATAGCGTGCGCGGCAGCGTCGGCGGATGTTCCGGCTGGGCCGGAGGCGGCGACGCCGCCATCAGCAGCGAGGGGCTGGAGCTGTTCCCGACGGCGGCGCGCGACAACGAACCGCGATGGGAGACGACACGCGACGTCGGGCTCGGACTCGAGGTACTGCTGCTGCTGGTGGTGCTCCCAGGATCGCCCTCACCTCCGCCGTCGTCACCACCGCCACCAGGACTCAGTGGCAAGTGGAGCGGGTTCGACGCCGCCGCCATCGCCGCCGCTGGCACCGGTGCGCACACATCAATGGGGGCAGCATTGCGATCGGCGGAGGACGCGGGGGACTCTTCCACCGGCGAAGCCAGATTGTCTGCGTTCGGGGCGCTCGGGGTCTCTCAGCAAAACGAACACTTTCTTCTTCGTGACCAACACGCGTCCATTGCCATCGATGGCCTTCCTGCAGGATACCCTCACATCTTTCGCGCACCCGGACGACACATTCGCAGGGTGTCTACAAAAATGGGTCCACGAGACCTTCCGTTTTTGAGCACTTGGTCACCACATACACAAAACGGTTACGTGAAGTATTTTGGGGGCATTGCTATGCGATTTGTGGCTGCAATGACAATGCTTGCTGCAGTTGCTCACTTGCTTAGTGCTTGCGCGCTTGCTATTAATAAGTGATGTTGAAAAATAAATTACAAGGACGTCTTGGGAGCTCGTGTGACGACGATGCAAGTCGCGTGTTATTATTTGTTATCATAGGAAAGCGCTTTGAAAATGTGCACAATTCGCCAATTATACTCGTTTATTTCTGTTTTCGAATTGAACGCGTCGACGCGAAAATGTTACCAGTACTACCATTTGGCGACTCCGTTGGTTCCCATCTACATGTAATGTTGTTGTTATTGTTCGCTGTTACGAATTACAATCAGAGCCTCTTCCATGCTGAAATTATCGAGCGTTTAATTACAAAATAAACGGGGTGTGCACTTGACAAGCGTCTTTTATCCTGCCGTCTATTTTCCATGGTATCCCCCCAACCGATCATTCCCCAAACGTTTGTTATTATGTACGAGTTGTTGACATGTATTCAATGTGTCTGACATTGTAATAATAGCCTCGTTATCAATAAGTATAATTACATTATATCAATTTAGGCTTTTAATTGTAAACAATTGATTACTTAAATATCACATTTCATTTCATGGTACTTCCGAATATTTCCAAAAATGATTGTATCTTAATTACAGATTGGATAATTATTTTTTGCTCCATAAACCTCAAACCCAAAACTACGTACAGTCAATAAAGATAACAGTTTCCATGAAGGAGTTATAAACCGATTAAGAAAATGGCTTCAATCGAACAGAAATACAATTTCTTGCAATTCCCAACTCCCCCATGGTTTTCCGCTAATATCCCCCCATTACTAATCGCATTTTCCGCATTTTGCACTTCAGATTACCAGGAAAACTTAGTTAAGAAAAAATAATTTCCCCCAGGGTTTCCCATCGCTCCACGAAGACGTATCTGAAGAAGAACGCAAGAAAACACTAAGAGCTACTCCAAATACGATGTCACAAAGATACCCTAACATACGCAAGAAATTCCCATTCCTTCCAAAAGCTTTTCTCCCAGACTTCTAAGACTTCTAAGGTCAAACTGCAAGTTTAATCAAATTTGTGAGATTTCTTCGTCGAAATTAGGTAACTTTCCAGTTTCATGGATACCATTCGTGCATTCATAATTTCCTCTGCATTTTTGATGTGATCCAAATGGAAATGCACTCATCTTTTAATCAGACCGCTCTAAAAGGTTTTTCCTACTCCATGAGACAGACCATTCAATCAACTGAACAAAAATAAATATGCTAATTCATATTTATTTCTGTAAAAGTTTGATAAGTATCATAAAAATAATATAGTAGACTAATTGAGATCTCATGGATATGAAATCCAAATATATCTCAACAAAAGATGAAGTACAAAGAAAAAGTGTTGTCACGTGAACAAAAGCATCACCATCAACTTGGGAACACTTCCTTCTGTCCCACTTTTATTCTATTTATTATTTCGTTAAGTGCACTTGCACATTCGAATTGGGTATGTTTGCAAAAATCCACCGCAGAGTGTCTGCCTTGTAACCAACACTTGCCGATCGCTCACCATCACTCACAACTTGCACGCTCTTTCATCAAGCTGCTAAGCATCTAATGGAAGGAAAAAAGTTGAGACCCACATTTTCTAGGGCGCAAATCCTCCAGGAGCAAAGGCTCTTCGTGGGCTCGCGCCAAGATTTAAGTGACAAAGCGCAGACACCGAGATTACTCATAGCCTCTCCTAGATAAGCAAAAATGCGACCGAATCTCATTCAGCATGAGGATAATTAAAGTGTACTCGACCAAATGTCAAGTGCGTCGTGATTGTTGGTTGCGCACGCGTCGAGTGTTTTCCATGCGACAAACATCTTATTATTTTCCTCAAGTGTCTGTCGTCTTCGCCCTCGTACATTCACACATATAGTTGACTGATTAGCAACACGGAAAATCATGCATTCGACATATGATATGCAATGATTTTCTCCCGACTGAAATAATCTCCATTGGATTAGGTTTTTTATGATTGTATAAAATAATTCACATGATGTGTTGCTATACAGACCAGTCTGGTGCAAAATGTATTCTGGAGGCAAATTTGAACACGAGCGAATGGGGGACGCATTATGCAATGAGAAAATGGGAAAAATGTTTTTCTACGCTAAAAGCTTTCACTAATCCTTGCACGAACGCGCCGCGGAAAGCGCTCTATCTTCGCGAACTTGGTTCGATATGAATCTGTGTGCACGTTGTACCTGCATGTGTGTATAAACCTTTGTCTTCAAGCGCCTAAATCCAATAAGTAAACATCATTACGTAATATTATTATCCGGGAAATGGATTAGCATTACCCGTATAGGCTGTGCATGCGCCTACAGGCGAAATTGGCAGGACGCGCACAAATTGCAAAAGTATTCAGGCGACAGCAACGGATGTAATCTAAGAGCGTCTCTGACAGGGAAATAATTCAGCTGACACCCTCCTCTCTTGAGCTTATTTACCTACACATTTATCACATGCAATGTAATAAATTTCACTTCGAGCTTGGCAAAGATTTAAAAAATTGAAGCTAAAATTGATCCTGGATTTCCAAAAATTCTTCTGACCTCTCAACCCGCTATTGATAAAGGTAACATTGTTACATCGTTTCGGCGAAATATCCACCAATTAGAGTTTGTCCTCTTAATTATGAAGTCAAAACAAACCACATCAAAGCGAAAGCCAATCAAATCTCAAGCGCAATATTGATGTGCTCTACGGATTAGAAACAACTATACAACCTCCGGTTTGATAATTAAATCCACATCTGAAATTAAGCACGTTTATCTACTTTGAAATTGATCAATTCTATTCGTAACTCCCTCGTGTGCCCAAAGCAACATTATCCTCACATCGAACCACAACGTCGATACAAATCGCTATTACTTAACGATGGTTCGCACGTGTTGGTTGCCACCGTCTTTTGACAGTTACCTAAAACCTTGCGATGATGTAAACGTAGTGCGATTAGGTTTCAACTTGTCTGTTGCATTAGCAACACAGAGTTTCCAATCGCTTTACCTAACGAACCACTTCAGAAATTCCCTGGACCCAGCTACGAATGCGAATATTATTGGCGAAAATTTCCGAGGAATCGACGATGAACTTTGAAACTACCAGCAACCAGCTCAATTTGGTCGCATAGGATTCCTACCTATCTATTTATTGGTAGAGAAATAAGTAAGGGGACTACTAAACTTGTAATTGAAAGGGGAATGAGAGAAAGAGGAAGGTGCAATTTGCAAAAGGCAATTTCACGAAATAATAATAATAATAATGCTGGTTCATTCGCTAATCGAGATACAACAAGGCGGACGGGCCCTTTTTAGTAATCTAATCATATACTGCTGTAGAGTTAATATTAAACCCCATTGTTCCCCCATGTCGTCTTTGATTTGATTAATTTAGTTTTGTGCAAGTTAAATGTGTTTACTGTGCATGTCAACCCGTACTCTAACTTATAAACTCAATTAAATTAGTTGCAATATGATGGTGGACGCACAAGTTTAAATGCAATGGTTTGTTTCCAAAGTATCGTTTTTCTTCCAAGGTGTATTTCACATTTTGTGTGGTTTTCTGGAAGTTGTTGAATATTTCCTTTTTAAATGACATAGATATGTTTCAAAAACCAAGAACCAAGAAACTAGTTAATATAATAAAAGATATGAATGTACAATTTGAAAAAGAAAAATGCAATTTTGTGGGTCCTTATTAAAAAGCATTCCCAAGATTATTTTTGTATCAAATATTATGAAACTGACATTTTAAATACTCAGGTTGTTCTAGAACACTGCGTAGAACAATTGTATATTTGCTCATTTATGAAGGTTGTTATTAAATCTGACCTTGTTCTTCTTGTTTATTGAAGTCTCTTAGTTGCAGTTTATTACGTTGGGGAGCAATATCCAATGCAATCTTGCAATATATATCGTTTCTGGCTCGAGAATGCTCATAAAGACCAATAAAATACTTGCATTGGCATGTTCTCTTCAGAATGTTGCAAAAGTACTTCCAATCAAGAATTGACTTAAAATTTTGGGGTCTGCAATCCCCAGAAGTTTTTAAATTGCAATAGATTGCACGCAGACAAAAGTTAAATAATGGTAATTTATTATGCGCATAATTTAAACTAAGTTTTAAGAGGTTCCAGGATTTATGAAAATTGCTTTTTTTTGTGACACCAACGGTAAAAAAATCGTACTTTAAGTTGCATTGTTAACTCATTCAAGTTAAACAAGAAGTACTATCAAAGAAAGTTTCCTAAAGCAATTAAGGTGACACATTCAAGTTTTCAAACGATTTAAATCTTTTAAACACGTAAATGATAAGACAATATAAAAACAGAAATCACGTAATTGCAAATTTTAATTTTAATTCCAGATTAATATCCTTTGAGCTATTTCCCAGATTGTGAGTATTTACTGAGATTTCCTAATTAATCTTGTAAAAAATGTGACATTGACTGATTAATATTTAAGATATCTTATTTGAATATAATGTACTACATTATAGAAGTATCATTCATCAATCATTTCTAATATATTACCGCTAATGCAATAATCTATAACTTGAATTTCAAGTATTAAAAAATCCCTATTAGCTCATCCCAGATTAGAAGGACTAAAAACAAGCATAAATCAATCATTCGTTAAATAATTTATATAGAATTATAATATATTATTGATTGTAAGCGAATAATTATTACCAATTAAATATTGTTTTATTAATGTATTTCATTTGTAACATGCTGCAATGTTTGTTAATTTGCTGATTGGCATAAATTTTCTCAATATTGAAATAATTTTTGTTAATGACCATAATTATGCATTAATGCATTAAAATTTTACTATCGTGCTTACTAATTGCAGCTAATTTCGGCACATTTATAATAATAATCGCCCAATATAGTAATTTTACTATTTTATCAATATGCGCTTATTTTCATTATTATTTCATATGATGCGTTAATAAAATTGTACAATTGTACGATGTATGCAAATTTCATTTTATCGAGTTTTGCATAGATTGCAGTACTTTTGGTAATTACACTGTCCATCCGCAATTCGCGTTTTACAAAGTTTTTAATGGCAAATCCCTTCGGTCATAACAATGGGTTTATGATGTAATCAAATTTCAAATTTAAGGTGCTTGGTTACCATTTTTGGGCAAAATGAAATTAATTTATTTTTGCTTCGGAGGTTTATCAGTCGATATATAAGTAAAAGATGAACCTCGGAAAAATATTTAAAAAAATCT
>JARJDZ010008485.1:0-13561 GCA_030264555.1 Aleochara sp. GC000083 | reverse complement strand
GAAACCTTAGCCCATCGCAAATGGTTGTAGTGTTGTCCTTCGTGGGCGATGCCGACGAGGACCAAAAAGGATGGATACGGAATAATAAAACCGCTCGTTTTGTGGATTGCTGTATTTTGCGCCTTCATCAACGGGTTCGCACCGGAAGTGAACACGTTGGTAAAAGGATACGTGGATATGGAATATGTAAATAACCTTCTCTCACAAACAATGTTTAATAATTGAATAATAAATTCACGAAATTAAAAATTATCCTGTTTTGGGGATAGAAAATTGCGTACAAATAATAACCTCTGGTTCAAAAAAGGAAACCTAGAATGATAATGAATTTTGCAAAAGGCAAGGAATGGAAATGCAAAACGTTTCAATGAAAACAACAGAACAAAAGAATGGGATAATAAGATATTGTTTAAAGGTTGGAAGAGGAAATGCATTAAAATTAGATGCGTTTACAACATGCATTCAATTGACTCAACAATCAGTTGAACAAAACAAAGGATGTTGATAAAAGTTTTGAGAACTTTCAAATTTGAATTTTCCAATGGAAAACAAGGGCATTTTAAGGATCTCTAAATATGTCAGAAAATTAAATTAAATCAAGAAGACAAATGAAAATAAACGATGTTAAATAGCAAAGTTAAAGTTTGCAAATAAAATTTTAATGATGAAGAATCGGATATTGCCCCCAAGATAATAAGATTTGAAGCGAACCTGCATCCGACGAAATGAAGATGCGGTTTTAATGCGTCACGTAGGAAAACAAGGACAATACGCTCGAATTTTCTTCCCTCATCCGAGACGGGAAAAACGCATAAAGCCCGTTCTTTCTGCGAACGCCGCAAATCGATTTATTGAGAGACCGATTGCAATCGACGTGCATGCAATGTACAATGTGCGCAAGGATTTAAGGACACACTCGTTGTAGCACCACTCTGGAGCACTTTTCGCCCTCGTTGTATGGATTTCCCGAGATAGTAGAGTCGGTAGGTAGGTATAATCGCAAGGAAAAGCACTCGAAAATGCAGGAATCGCACGCAGATGGTTTTCGGACGCAACAGCAGCCAACGTAAAGTGCAAGTTACATTCGAGACAATTCTGCAGAAATGCGCCATCAAATCTCGTGGCATTCTTTCAGCGTGCTGACTCTCAGAATAGTGTTGCTCTTATATTTTAGTATTTTTGGTTTCAAGTGCGAGGGATCTGTTTTCGACGAAATGTGTAGATAATTGTTGCATGCCGGATGCTTTTCTTCCATTAAGCGTTAAAAGAGTTTTAATGAAGTTAAGAGTATGTGTAATTTTAGATCAGTTTTTCTGGAATGAAATAAAGAGAAGATAAATATAGAAATAACACAAAAAAATGTCCAGAAGAAATTCAAAAAAATCGTAGATCAGGTTGATCAATTTTGATTCTGATTTCAGAAAGGTTTGAATAAAAATAACTACTTGATGTTACAGAGTTTTAGGGTTTGTAGGACTATAAAGTTTTGATTGATGCCAGAGTTTGAATGTTCTGGTGGCGAGTTAACTTGACCCTTGAACCTTTTTGATTCTTCAGTTGATCCTTTTGTGAGGTTTGTCCTCATTCAAAGCTTTTGTGTCCCGAATTCCTGAAATTCTCCTTTTTGTACTATTCAGAATTTCAATAAGCTCTACACCATTGACCCAATTTCATATAGAAAGGTCTTTATTGTTATCAATTTCCAGAAATGGGATTTCAAATATAGAAAGCATTCTGAATTTATATCCTTAATGATGAACGAAACTATAATCCAAAGATCTAGAGATTAGATATTCAGAAATAGAAAAACTCCAAATCGTATAACATGTGAGGTAGAAAAAAGTACACTAAATGAAATTTAGTATCAGACTAGAGAGAAGATTTCAGAAATTCTAAAAAATGTTAGGACATCAAAACACATCTAAAAAAAAGTAACAGAATCGAATTATAGATCTTTAGTTGATCTCGTGTTTCATAGATTTGTAATTTTTCACATCAAAGTAGGTCCAAGAAAAAGACTACAAACAAGAAGTTAAATGAAGAGCTTCATGTGATATAACGACCAACAATTATTTCTCATTTCTTGATGAAATATGACGACACATCATTCTGGCACATCGATCGATGTGTAACGTTCTCGAACAACGAGGAACACTTTTATTGTAGCAAAATGCTAAAAACTTAATAATACCGGCATGAAATTGCCATATAAAAGATGTACTACCACCTTCGATATGGGACACGTTTTATTAATTGTTTGCAAGTTCCTCGCGTGAGTGGCGAGATGGTCGTTAAATAAGAAAACTGTCAACAGCAGTGCGCACACTTCTGTCCAACGCGTTCCATGTAGTGTGTGTAGTATGAGCGAGCAGCATTCTGGAACTCTTCACGCTGCTGCTGCTCGCTCCTTCAGAGAGATGCAATTTCTTTTTCGGAAATTAAATTGTAGATTGAGTTTTATGACATTTTTATTACTAAGTGTCGTTGGAGCGTGTATAAAGGGTGTATGGAGAGTCACATCCATCGGTTTCATGCTCAACCAGTTGCAGACAGAGTGTTTCAGAAAACTACCAGAAAATACTACTTTTTAAATTTCATTGAAAACTAAATTCTGAAAAAAGAATTTCTTAAAGATTGATGATGGTAATTCAATTATGAAACAAATAAATTGGGGGGGCACTCTAAAAATGATTACAGAAATGATATTTTTACAAGAAGTCTTCAGGAATCCTTGGTTCATGTACAAGTGCCAACTAAGTTTCTAATTAATTAGACGCCATCCAGACCAGCGTCCCGGTCTTATATCGACTCTAAAACGGCAATTTGCCGAGAAGCCTTTTTATCGCATGTAATTGCGCTCGTCGTCATTCTGCGAATTTTTGCCATAGCTATCAGTATATTTATTGATAGCTGAAGCTCGATAATTTACCGAAGCGCGTAATTAGCAGTTAATTTCAGCACGAATTTTAATCGCAAATTTATTGTATTACGCCGTATCGCATTGCAAAGCGATTGAATTTCTATGGAGGAGGTTCGGGGAAAACTAGGCCAGAGAGGCACGAACGAAATACAATAGCCCCTTGGCAGCAGCAGCAGCAGAAGTAAGGGCTGACTAGTGGGTGGATTTCCTTAGTAATTTTCCTCGCTGATCGATTTTACTTTATGCCGCGTTCAAGTGTGCCCGATGCTTGACGCCTTCCTCCCACACACACATGTGGGCTTCAAATGCGGCGTTCAAGTGAAAAACCCCCTGCGGTCCTATCCTGTGTACTATACGGTGTAAGACACTTGAAATGAACTAGCTTCAGAATCGGTGGGAGGCGGCCCAAAAGGCAGTTGTGGTAGCAGGTTCCCACCCGCGTGGATTGTTCAAGTGGTAGGTAAATTTAGAACTTTGCATCATAAGCTCAAGTTGTTGGTTGTTGGATTAAATGGAAAATATTTTATATTTCTTGGAAGAACTATCAGAAGAACATTGGATTAGAGAAATCTCTGAAGTTGATCAAAAAGTACTGAACTGAAACTCAGAACCACGAAGGGTTCTGAAAATCAAAGCTGGTTCTGTTAAGTATTACAAATAGATAAGCCAGCGTTTCAGTTCCAAAATTTTAGGTTTCTCGAAAGTTGCAAAATTAGGAAACTTTGATGTCATTCGGGAATAAGGATAATTGATCTTCTCTAGAAGCTACAGCAATAACTTAGGGTCAATTGGGTCAATTAAGTGAATAATCCCAAGAAACCATGATGGATAATAATACCTAACAGTAATAATCCTGTAGTGGTTGTTTTGTGGTCTCAAAATTTACCTCAATTTTGTTATCAGAACCAATTTGAAAACAATATTTTCGAGGCTATAAGAATTTATAATATAAATCAAAGCAAAATTTTTCCAAAAAAGAACTGGAACCCAGATTTATTAGGCTACAATGTTTCTGAAATAGGTTCTAAAATTTGGGTTCAATGAAAGGAACCTATAGACGAGAAATATAACTTAGCTAATTTAAACAATAAATGATGGTACCACATAAATTCAATTCAAAAATGTATGTTGAAAAGCTGTGATCTTACAATTTAAGAATCTATCAAAATCATCCTTTAAAAAATTAAGTACATAAAGGAGTTATCTTTTAATTTGTAGAATTCTAATAGTGTCCAAAAACTCGTTTGTTTCATCTATAGTTTTAAACACCAAGTTTTTTTCTTAGGAAATAAAAAACAAATAATAATGATTCCAATTCAAAACGAAAAACTTGGAAAATAATCTTTGTAGAAGAAATTCTTTTTAAATATTGATATCAATATCAAAAACTTTCCTTTCTTAGTATCACATTATTAATTTTTATAATTTAATTACAACCATAATGAAAATTTAATAAAAACGAACCGTACATTTGTCAGAACATCGAAGTCCTTGTGAAATTGAATTTTCTGCCTGGAAAAACTTTATCTCATTTGGCTTAATCATCTTAATAATCTGTTAATTAACTCTTGAGTAATCAACTCAGTTCAAAAGAATGCGCAGGATAATACACCCGAGTTAAATAAATAAAACAAGGATCTTACAATATCTCCTCAGGATTTCTCCTGAGGAGATTATAAAAGAAAGAAACAAAACAAAGTTCGCTGTTAAAGAAAAATCCGAAAAAAAAAATATAGGCATCAGTGAAAAGAAGATATCAAATCGGAAATTGCTTATTTAATTAAAAGGATCAATTTTTAGTAATTAGAGTTACTTTTTGCGAATAAACAAAACGGAAACACCAAGTAATTTGAGATAAGTAATTTACGAGGAGTTGTTTATGTTTCCTTCTCTTGTTGGTACGCTTGCAAACAAAGGATGTAAAAGGATATCGAATGACACTAAAAGAAGGACCTCTGAAGCTACTGTCACTACCACCCTTCAACACGACGCTCAATGGCGGCCATAAATTATTATTTTCGAATACGTCGACGAGTAGCGATCCTTTTCCAATCACTTCGACTCGTTAATAACATCATGTCGAGCCATTATTCATTTCGAACACACTCGCTTCTTGTCCTTTATATAATATACGACATTGCAGACTCCATTAAAGCTGAAGAAAGCTGAAGATTTGATCCAAACATACTTAAGCAACATATGAGAAATTTTTGAAATTCTACAATGAAAAAGAAATCTCTCAAATTCATTCCAAAAATGAAATTTAAAAATTTTCAAAGATGAGTTGAAAAATAACAAATTACAGAAATATTTCAGAGTTGATTGAATGTTTTTCCCCTATTTACTTAACCAGCATTCATGAGATGAGTGGCTGAAGCGAAGGAAACGCATCCTTCAGAAATGAACTGAAAGTGGAAATAAGGTCCTGGCGAAAAGTTCCGAAAGTGGAGCCAAGACACGAACCACCAAGAGTGGTGGATGGATGGAGTAGAAGTGGGGAATTTTCCGATAGTTTATGGTCCGGTTATGATTCAAGACTCGTGTGTCCGCCGGAAATAAAGTTATGAACTTGACGAGCGCGCATCATCTTCGTCTCGTTTTTTCGGCCAAATATACTCTCGACTCGCTTGGATTTCTTCTTCTCTACTATGTGGATGAAGTACCAACGAAGTATCTTCAGTCCTCAATATCACATTCATATACGTAAATGTTTGCAGAGTTATTCGTGCGATTTGGCCAGTTTTCTTCTCTGGTCAGAAAATATTACTTTTGCTTATTTATACATCTGATCTATGTGCAATTTTTATGATGGAAATATTTCATTTGGATTGCTCCAATTGGAATAAATTGCCTTTTTGTGATTTTGATGTACAATTAAAAAATTGATACATTAATACTGATTACAAATTCTACAGATTGTTCACTAATTTAAATAACTTCGAAGATTTATCATAGTAATTTTGAAATTAAATAAAATTCAAAATTCATTATCTTATCAATAAAAATTTTAAATAATCTTGTTAGCAACTTTAGAACTGAATTTGTTTCCTATAGAAAAAAATTATTCAAAATCGATGTCAACTAAAAAATTTTCGTGTCCGAACAATTGCAAAAAAATTAAAGGACAGTTAACAAATGAAATTAAAAAGCAGTAATAATAACATCGGAAAATTGAATTGGAAACAATTATTTTTCTTCATTATTTCCACCTCTGCTTGAAATAATTAATGAACATCCAGAAATGTAACGTCAGCCATTCGAAGATAATAAAATCAATTGTAATTTAATAAAGAACGATTACCTTAGTAGCACCTTATGCGCCTGATCATTCCTTATCACCGATTGTGTGTAATTTGAGGAGGGGGAATTTCCGGATATCGAATCGAACAAACGACTCGTCGTCGAAACGGCCGAATACAAATCGCTAATTACAACGAAAGCACTCCACTCACCTGAAACAAAGACAAAAAGAAATTAACGATTATGGCTCACGATCGTTCGATAAGACTCGTTCGAATTACACCAAACTTTTTACCATCGGCTTTGCTAACAATATTTGTTCGCGACGTGCATTTATTTTCAAACATTCATTGGCGGTAAATTCCGCACGTGCGACGATACGAATTTCCAAAAAAAATAGATTAAATTAATCGTTGTTTGTAACGTACAAAAAACTTCATTTCCAAAACAAGTTGCAAAAAACTTTTTTTTAACAATTTTTTGTCCAGTTTTTGCTCAGACATGATAGAGATTAGAAATTGACAGATGCATCAAGAAATAATAAAATTAAACAGATCAAATGATAATTGATTGCAAGCAATAAACATTTAATTAAACAAGCGAATTGATCATATAATAACAATTCAATGAAAACAAACGACAATGAATAATTCAATGCAGTTTGGCGGCTAATCACATGCTGCAATTGCTTCTAATTGCTCGTTAATTTATTTTATCGCTGACAGATATAATTCGCTCCATATTCAACACTTAATTATGCAATAAATTAATATTTTATTGCCTTGCCAAAGAAATATTCACGTCAAAGATGTTAAAGTGAGTAATGCAATGTTTCTTATTGCATTACTAATTTTCTTTTTGGGTAATTAAATTACGGGAAATTAAAATTGAATTTCAGTAACACAAACGATTAAAGTAAAGGCAGTAAAATTCGTTAAATGAATGCTAATTCCTCGTGTAAATAGTAGACCTGTTCAAATATATAGTTAGTAATTTAGAAATTTCCACCTGTACGTGTGTCAATGTTGTTCTATGACGATTTAATGTAATGTATGACTATTTCATTCACATTGGACCCGAAACACTCTGTTGTTGGAAGCATTGTTTTAGAGGTGCCATTAGCGTTTTGTCAATTAGCAACCAAACGAGTCGACATTCGCACGTGATGGTCGATCTGCACGTGCTTCGTTTCCTTCCTGCATTTTGACAATGTGCAAATTCAAGTAAAAGTTATGTCAGAAATTTTTGATCAAACGAAACATAACTTTTTGATTTTTCTTGTGATTTCCGTGGGTTGGAAAATTTCAAGATAACTATATGTAGATAAAAATTCGCAAACTGTATCTAAGAAATTAATAAATTATACCAAAAAAATGATTAAAAATTAATCTCCGATTTTATAGCCTTTTGAAGTTTTTTGGAAGTTTGTTCATTATAAATCTAAGCTAAAGTTAAATTGTTTCAAAAAATTTTTAGACGTTAATTCTAGAAAGATCATTCCCAGAATTATCCTTATATAGAACAACATCAGAATTATCCTTAAGTTGAAGAACACTAGAATTATCCTTAAATTGAAAGAAATAAATGAATTTCTGAACTTATTTTTGGATAGCAACAAATTCCAAAAATTTCTGATGATACTTTACATCTGGCGTTTAATCTACAAAGACAATAAACGAATAAACGAAGGAAGATGTGACCACCTAGGTCGCGAAAACTACCAACTACAAGGCTTGTAATTAGATTGCAGGTTAACTAACATCACCTTTGTAGATATACCTGAACATCATACATAGTACAGATAAAGGAAATTCCATTCCTTTCTGGAGAAAACACAACATCAAACAGTTATATTTAAAAAAAATCTAGTAAACGAATATTTTCCAGAAAGTAACTTGTTGATCTTCAAAATCAAAAAGGATAATTACAATTTATTCTGTATAAGATTTTTTCATTTCCTTGAAATTTCTCCATGTTTCTGGAACTGGATTACATGTTAGAGGGAGCGTTTCACCTCAGGACGCATAAACCGACTACCCACAGGAACATTCCCGCTCTCTTCCCCCTAATTCTCTTCCCTATTCTGCGAAAATGGAGTTAAATTTCAACTTGCACCACTAATGTGTGCGTTCTGGGAGGCTTTCGCTGTTACAATATTAACGCTCCGGCGTTTGTGTATGCAATTAGAATTGTGCCAGCATGTATATTGCGTCATAGATGTATAAATGAAGTGAATTTACAGCGGTTATTTCGACGTTTTCGCGTCGGCATAATTGCGAAACAACGCAAATGTGCGCAATGTTCGGTGGCACTTTCACCTCGATGATGTGCAATTAAAAGAATTTGATGAGTTTGTAAGTTATTGAATTCAATTTCGATAGGTCGATTCAATTGATTTCATTAGAATTATAAAATGCAAATTAAATTTACTTTCAAAATGAGTGGAAATGTTGGCAAATTTACCCATAATATTTCGTATTATCCTTCATTGAAGAGTCAAATTATTAATTTAAATTTCGATATATTGTTTTGTGCTGTTTACTTTTCCAACTGAATAAAAGAGTCTGCAAATTTATCTATCAAATTTCGTATTATCCATAATTTGAAGTTTTTTCCTTATTCTTTTCAGTTATAATTGAACAGTCAAATTATTAATTTAAAATTAAACATATATTTCTTATTCATCATTTCTGAAGTTTTTTGATTAATCATTTCAAATAAAATTTCTAATGAAATTATTAATTCAAAATTGAACCAATACTTCTTTATCTTATCAGGTTTAACAGGAATATGCAAAATCATTTCTTTTGAATAAATTTAACTTTCGTAAAGCCCAGAAATCTTTGTCGAATAATATTTTAGTATATTCTGAAATTGACTATCTGAAGTATTCGTTTTCATTCTGAAGAATCATCATCAATTCTTGAGATAATTTACCTCATATGCAAAAAACACCATAAGATTTGACATTTTAGCCACTACTTTTTTGAGTGACAACTTTGTAAAATCTTGATAATTTGATACTATCCACCAAAAAATAATCCTAGACATTCATAAAGAACTTGGAAAAAAGTTCAACTTCCAAAAAGCCACCTTAGAGTTAAATATTAATAAATCCTTTGAAGGACCTAGAAAATAATTCGAAAAAAAAACTTAAGGGGAGGTTCTCATCTGTCAACTAAAATATCAATATACGAAAATATGAAAAAAATTGAAGATCAACGAGACAAAACTAATCAAAACATGTAAATAGACTTTGATCTAGTGCATCGCATGGGCGGAAAGCAAACGAATCACACGGAAGCAATCGACGATGAAACTGATGGCGTCGACAGATTCCGCCGACGCCGTCGCCGCCGCCGCTGCCACCACCTCCTGGTGCTCCGGTGCGCGTCACAACCTGAAAATTATTGATTAATTGGAGCGTAATTGCACGCCGCCGTTCGTTTCGGCGTCATCGGCAAATTAACATTTCCGCATCGCCGCCGAACGAATCAACTGCCGAACATTTACATCTCCATTACCATACAAACTCATCGTTGACAAGAGATGAGCGATCCGAGGCCTCAAAAAACCAGAAGAGTAATTTTCGCCAACGCGACGCGAGTGTATCCAATTCATTACGAAATGAGCGCAGTTCTTTGCCATTTTGTTATGCTCGTCATCATCAATAACAACATGGTGCATCATTTTGGCGATGGTTGTTATTGGTCGGCAATCACGTCGATGAGTATTGCCATTTGGAAACGATTTCCGGGACGATTGTCGTCACCACAAGGGGGAAAATGTACGATAAAGTCGGTCATCGAAAGCGGAAGTGACGATGTGTCTGAATGATAAGAATAATGAGGCGTGTTTTCCTTCGTAGGGGATGAAGAAGGCAAAAAGGGAGGAAAATGTGTGCGAAAAAATTTGGATGTAGCAAGAAGAAAATACAATAAAAGTAATGAATTATGCCGAAACTCTGTTAGGCATTAAAACGCATTAAATCCAATCAAATTCCCGCAAAAGCAATATATTATATTATTCAACTTTAAATCAGAATTACTAGATTACAGAAGAAAAACAATTTCAACTGCAATTTCAAATTTCATAAAAATCTGACCTAGCGTAAAAGTTTTTTTGAAATTTTTTGGCGATTTTTTTCCAAATTAAATTTACCTATCATGAAACCTAATTTCAACAATTTGATTGAATCTGGTCTTTTAAAGCTTATCAGAAATTTAATATCATCCTATTATCTCAGAATTACAAATATGCAAATTAATGCGAAACGATTTCAAATTTTCTTAAACCAGTTAATTGCGATATAAACTTATCATTTATATAAGAAAATCTACGTAATGAAATAGAAATTGAAAATTTAAATGTCAAAAGATTTATAACATAAACACATCAACAACCGATCACAATTTATTGTTGAATTTATTTATAAGTAACTGTCAAATTAAGAATTATCTATAGTAGAAAATTAATTAGCTTTAATATGTACCTAGCAAGGAAAACGTACAAATGTAACATATTTAATTATCCATTATGCTAGAAAATTAATTATTAATACCTTTATGATCATTTATTACACATGATAAATTATTAAATACTGGCAAGAAATTAATTAATTAATCTAAAATTTAATTTCAAATGGATTAAATAGATAAAATATGACAAAGAGATATTACAGAAATGAATAAATATTTAAAAACCAAAAATTCATCATTTCATAAAAACTTCTTTAATTAAATGTGTTTGAAAGTAAAATGAATCAATTGATTTGGATAAATTATATCAAATATTGATAGTATTGAAATCAACGAATGGAAATAATGGACGAAATGTTGTCCTTTTTCGATTTAATAAAATGAATAAAATGTCAATAGTTCTTTTTACGTAACGAACAAATTGACAATAAAATATGCGATGTAAAGGTTACTGCATTGATAGAATGCTGGCTAATTTATTTGAAAGAGATCAAAGTGAATTCTAATTCAAAAATTCTACTTTGATGTTTAATATAATTTGTTCATTCGACAAATTCATTGAAATTTCTAAGGAGCTGATAAAAATAAATTATATTTGTAACTTTGAGATTAAACAATTAATTAAATCAGTGTATAAGATTTAAGAATTATACTGATAAAGGAATTTGTTAGTCCAATTGGAAAAGTTGAGGCAGTTTCTGTTCCAAATGAAATTACAATTTGGATTTGGATTTCCATTAAACTCTTAATAAAATAAAGCATTAATAATAATTATAATAGCAATACCCCAGGAAGAGTCCATAGTGTGATTAAACTATCAGTTATTATTAATATCACATTAAACCGAAAGTTTCGTCTATTTAATTGATTGGGTTTATCGGGTAAATATTGAATATGTGGAAATTACCAACGCGAAAAATTTGCATACTAAACAAACCAGTTTAATTACGGCCCTAATTGGTTTTTAATTAAATGTACACACTTTTAATTACCGCCCAGTTTTAATAGTTTTGGTGCACTCATTTTATCGATTCATCAGTTCAATAAATTTCCAACCTGTCAGAAAATTTTTCAACTTTTCAAACCAAATTAAAAACATCAAAAATGCTCATTGATTTGATAGAGATTCTCATCAAATTTTAGCACGTCAATTTAGCATGAAATATTTTGCAGAAGTTTTCTTTTAGATTTCACCCTCATTTTCGCTAATGATAAATTTAAGTTTACGAAGACAGACAATTTGTTACCGCAACGTTAAAAACAATCGCGATAATGAAACATGCTAATTACGTGGGGGACAAACGTGAAATATTGTTTAACTGTGCACGCGATAAAAAAGCATGAAAACCGCGAAAGACTGCATGTTTCAAACAAAAAATACAAAATACCAAGTTGTATGTAACTAATTGCAAATAAGCACTCAAAAATATGGGGAAAATTTGTGAGACATTTTATGATTCATCGGATTTGTTCTTATTCACAGTTCAAGTTCTTGTCGCACGCAAATAAACGATTCCTTATTCCCCGTGGTTTGTAATTAATTATAGGCTGCCATTAAAAGTCGCCAAAACAAATTTCCAAGATTTGTAAGTAGTTAGTTATTCAAATTAGCATTAGCATTTTGTAAAATTTTCTATTCCAAACTGAAAAATCTTCAAGGATAAAATAGAAACCCAAAAAAGTATGAACACGAAAAGTCGTCCTGAAAATTTGGCAGTTACTACACTTTTGGGAATAGAGAGAACATTTTCTTTTCTGTTGTTTCCACCCCATCAAAAAAAAAGATGGAGCATTACTAGATAATAATCGCCGCATTGCAGAGTCATTTATTTTCGACTTAGTCCTCGGTTCTTCACCTGTTTTTATGCCTTTTATGTCCTTCACAAATCACTATTTCGTTGTCACTTTAAATGCATTCGTTCTACTTTATTGAATTTTCCAATAAAAAGGATATAAAATATAATATAAAATAATACCATGGGATGGTTAATATTAAACAATGGACACGTCTGTTAATTATGTCGACTCTTATTACTTTTCCTATTTTATAACAAACAACAATAGTGCATTTCGCGCAGAGTGGGGTTGGCGAAAGGTTTAAAGGTTTCCATGGTGATATTTCATGATTTTCCGGAATTTACCGCATTTATAATGCTTAAACTTAGATTTAATAAGTTTCAAGGCACTAAAGTCGCGCCAATTTATTTGCTTTTCATTCCCCTGCATGAAAGCCTCTTATTATTGTAATAACAGAACGGTCATTAACTTTATACTGCAGAGAAATAATAAACAAAAATAATCTGAAATCCATATGATTACAACGTCAAGTTTTCCCCCGTCTTGATTATTTTTTGTTGGATTTAACATCACTCACTTTTTATTATTACTATTACTATATTATTACCAGTTTTCATCACATGGATGAAAATATAGAAGGAGTACTCAAACTAATATACTTCATTCTTAAGGGAAATTGACATTTTCACACGTTGAGCATTGGATTTTGCCATATAGTTTTTTGTGTTTTTCTGCGCATTTTTTGTCCTATTGCGCATTCTTTTGTGCTATGCGACCATTGTGCACGACTATGTGAGCGTCGCGACGCAGCTGCTACATATCCGCAAAGCTTTCCCTATCCGCGCAATCTTTCGAGTTGGTCCCAATTCGCAATTCGCGACACATTCGAATTCCGCGACAGCTTTCCGTGCAATTCTTCGCCCGACACGAATTTGAATTTTCTTTGTAAATGCGTTTTTCGTCGTGTTTGTCACCTATTTCCACCCCCTCATTCCCCGATTCCCTTAAGATTTTAGAGGGGGTGCAAAAAAAGTGTCAAAGTTGGTGTAAGTTTGATTCATGTTCATATATCATTTTGAAACGAGAAAATGAAAGTAAGAAAAAAGAATAATGTTCTGTTTGTTTG
>JARJDZ010008480.1:0-13895 GCA_030264555.1 Aleochara sp. GC000083 | reverse complement strand
TTGTTTTTTTGTCATGCGACGAGTCTTTGTTTTATTTGCCATTCATTTCACCCAAACACTTGAATTATCTTATTTAGTATATCAAAATTCATAAAAAAAAGATAGTCAAGCTATCTTATGATAAAGTCAATAGTTTTTTGTAAGATTATTACTTTTTTTTATTTTTCATTCAAAAATATCAAAAATAATGGAAATAAAGCTCATTTTCTTTAGGTATATTATACCATAACAAAAATTTATTAATCAATGGCACGCATGAAAAGACTATTTATTATATAGCCTAAATAATTAATATTCAATTAATTATTTCAATTATGAAATAACTCGTTTAATTGCTTTTCTAATTTTAGTATCCGTTGCATGATTAAATACTGAAATATTTGATTGATATACTTCATCAAAATCACTGTACATATCTTCAACATAAAAATTATCAATGCCTACAACTTGTTGTGCTTTATTGTACACTTCATAATCAATACCATTTAATTGATACTCTCGCACCTTTAAATACCGTTTAAATCTTCTTTTTGAGAATGCTTTAGGTCGTGATGAATAATACTTTGCTAAATAATGTGACACATGACCTTCTGCACTTGTACCATAATAATCAGTTAGCATAAAGTTTTGTTGTATTTCTTCCCACTGGTTTAAAATTTTTCTGTAATTTTCCATGCGATAATTTAATTTGCCTAAATGTTTATCAACAATATAATCTTTTTTCCAAACTAACACTAAATCTTGAAAAGCTTTTTTGTTGTTATGTTCAACATAATCTTTTGCAATATTAATAAACATCTTGCTTATTGTTTTGAAATTCCCAAACACTCTTTTTAATGCTTGCTCATAATGAAACTTATCATAAATATACACCAATTTATCACTGTGTAGGACTTCTCTAGCTTTTTTTATCCAGCCACCACCATCAGAACCTAGATATATTTTATTGTGCTTAGGATATTTTAAATCAATGTATTCTTGTACCTTGTGCCACATCTCTTCAAAACTATCATACATACTACATAAAAAATAATGTTTGTTTTGTAATTCATATTTACCTTCACAAATTTTTTTTCGTCCATCATATACAATAATCATACGTGCCTGCTCATTTTTTTTATCTTTACTTTTTTGCAAACTTAAATGAGCCTCATCTGCTTGTATATAAACAGTCTTGATTTCATTATTCGGCTTTATATTGTATTGGATATTTTTATTTCCCAAATCAAGCATTACATCATAAACTGTCTGTCTGCTGATCCCAAGACTTTCTGCGATACTCTTAGCTGTTTCTTCAGGAAAACGATTATATATTTCACGTCTTATATCGCCACCAATTCTTCTATGTTTCGCAACATTAAAAAATTGGTCTACTGCAAAATAGCCATCATTTGTTTTGCGATTGTAAAAATATCGTCTTTCTATTTCTACTAGTCCATAAATTGTCAACACTCGCCGTGTATATTTTTTACACGCATGATACCCTTTTTTTAAATACAATTTGCTTTTATAGTATTTTTCATCATATGCTATAAAATCTTGTTGCAACTTAGCAACTGCTTTTTTTGTTCTTATTTGTACATCTTCATGCAACAAACATTCAAAACTCATAATAACCCTCCTGTTATTTCATATATACATCAATCATTGTATATATTTTCTAAAATAACATTCAAGTATCTACGATTTTTTACTTTGTAAAAAACAAGTACTTGCATAACATTTTAAAAAAGCGTAAACCCGAAGTGAGATATTTTTTATGTTTTTTTAGTTAAATACATAAATGTATTTTTTCATTATTTCTTTATTATTTTTTACACCATACAATATCCTTTTATATTTATCTTTCGTATATTGGTTTGCTTTTTTGGTTTTAGCACTCATCTTTTTTTCAGTCAATTAAAGAGTAATTTTTTCTTTATCTTTTATAAAAATTCTTCCTTTGCCTGCGGCACATTGACATTCTTAAAATCTGAATGCTGGTTTAAAACCAAGCAAACCAACTAAAATACGAAAGGCAAATATAGAAAAGGAAAGAGAAGTGATCTATGTTTAAAAATAGAAATAATAAGCTCCCAAGCTAAAGCCGAAAGGTTGATAATTTTTTAAAATTTTAAATTATGAAAGAAGGAAATAAAAATGAGTACGAAATTAGAAATAGCAGAAAGAAAGTTACAAAAATTACAGAATGATGTTATCTCTGAATTTAAACAAGGAAAAGAACTATCTAAAAGTATTCCATTTGGACAACCAAACATTATAGGTAGAAGAAATATTTATAAGGATTCACAGCAACATTTTAAAAAAGCTATAAAGTTATCTGATGAAATAAATAAACAAATGGATAAAGTCGAAAAATTAGAAAAAGTTGAGGAATTTAAAAATGATAACCCTTTATTAAAAGACATCCATATTGTAGGAAAAAATAAATATGCTTCAATCGGAGCAAAAACAAGTGTTAATAATTTAAGTTATTTTAAACAACAATTAAAGGAACTTGAAATAAAAAATAAAAAAAATAAACAATATAACAAAAATAGAAAAGCAAATGAACCCAAAAAAGCTACCTACGGCACAAACATTACTAAACTAAAAAGAAAAATTGAAATGCTTGAGCAAATGGTTGAACAAGATAAGCAAAATCAAAACACAATGAGCGACAAAACAAAGCAACTAATTGAAAGCGGACAAGTTACTCAATGGAAAAAGAAACCAACATATTATTTTGTAAAAGGTGCTTATAAAACTGCATTAGAAATTAATCAAGATGGTGACTTTATTATTTCGCCAAGATACTACCCACAAAATGATAAAGATTTGAAATATACAAAACAACTAATCGAAAATTAATACAATTGAAAACTTGTTGTATATCTATACAAAAACAAGTTTTCTTTTTTGTTGATCAAATATTTTGTTATTTCTAAATTTATTTTATGTACCTCTTCATTGATTAGTTGTTTTGCTTTCATAGCTTGTCCTCGATATGTGGGACAAGTTATATTTCCTGTATCTGTTTTATAGCTACCATTTACTTTATGATAATCTACCATTAATAAATTACTATGATTAATTTTCTGTCGCATGAGTTCGACAACTAACTCATCATATGATAAGAGTTTATTTTGTCTTTTAATTTTCACAATTTGCTTATCATGTTGTGTGACATCATATTTTTGTAATCTTTCACCAATCAATACCGCTAAAATTTCATGTTGATTATTAAAAACCTTTTTTACTTCCTCATATTGTTCAATTATCTTTAATGAACAATCACCATTACTTAAGTTCGCAAGCCTACCATTTTTCAGTACAACAAATTCATCTTTGTTATATTTCAAATGTACATGATGACTTGGTTTTATATCATAAATTGTAAATAACATCTTCATTATCCTTTCTGCTCTAGTTGGCATACTTTATTTATATTTGAAAACTACCTTTTCAAACTTTCGTAGAATAATACTTAATGAATAAACAAATTTATCATTTTAGTTTCGTGGTTCTCAACTTCCATTTTCATTAAGTATTATTTTTTGTTACTTTGGTTAGAACATAGTCATTTGTTTTTCTATTATGATTATATTGTGTAACATATTTATATTCTATTTCATTATTTTCAAGTTCAGTTTCAAATCTTTTATGTTTGTTTTCTAAGTGTAAATCTTTAAACACTCCCCCAAAACTCCAATTCCTCCGCTTGAATAATATTTTATAAAATATTTCAAATATTTCAGATGACCCTAGATACTCACTAGACTTAGCTACATACTTTCCAATTTCAAATGCACCATGAACAAAATTTTCACTTTCCATATTTTCTAGGTGTGCTTGTTCCAAGTTTTCTTTATCTTCCAATAAATCTTTCTTTTCCACCACACGCACATCGACTTGTGGTAAATAATCAACTTTAAGTGCTTTCTTCCAATAAGCCCTGTATTTTTTTTGACTAATATAATTTTTACCATTAAAATAACTTTTCTTTACAGCAACAATTAGATGGATATGTGGATGAAAATCATCTCTTGTTTTGTTGTATGTGATTTCAAACTTTCTGATAAAACCATGAAATTGTTTTTTAATTTCAACATATTTTAAAAACCTATCTGCAACAGATTTATTCATGTGTGTCATCAATGTTTTCATATTTTCATGACTTTCATTTTTTACTGTTAACGTAAGAAAAATAAATCTGTATCCGTCATTATCTAGTCGTTCCATATAGTGATTTGCTTCTAAACTTCTACGCAATGCCAAAACTCGTGAACAGTGTGGACAGTACTTGTGCATACAGCGATTAGCTCTTTTTACTCTATGCTCTTGCCATGATAGTGATGTTTCAAATTCAAACCAACTTGAACAAGTCACCAATCTTTCATAAGCACTCTCTGATATGAGATATTGTTTTTCTAACTTTCCATCATTTTCTTTAAAATTTTCTACCACTCCATCACTATCATGACTATTTTTCCGTAAACTTTTCATAATCTCGCAAAACCGTTCATGTTGCTTAGTTCGCTCTCTGTAAATATCTAATCGCTTGTTATTTGCAACTATTTCATTTTTTAGTAAATTTTCTTGTTTTAGAAGTTCTTCAACTCCATCAATTAAATCAAAATTGCCCAAGCTAACACTCCTTTTTTATTTTGACCTTAAATTATGTTATTTAAAGTCTATACAACAAGCATTTAAGCTTGTTTTAAATTTCCGTATTACTATGTATATTATCAAGTAAAGGAAAAGCTTCAGCTTCGCTTTCGCTTTTAATCGCTTGCTCGGCTCTAGCCTTCACTAAGCGAAAAAGGGAAAGAATGCCCCAACTGCACTAGCGTGCGTTGTTTCATTTTTTCCCTTTTTGTGTTGTAAATTTTATACTGGTATGCGTTTTATTGCATAAGTATAGTTGTTGCATATTTCTTTATTTTCTCATATACAAATCGTTATTAATTCTCAATTTCTAAATTTTTCCACAATGGAATTTCAAGTATTCTTGGTTCTTCATTTTCAAGAAAATAGGCTTTTCCAGTTGCTGCTGGTTCCAGTTTTCTATATTCACTACCAAAAAGCATATCATAAGCAGTTTTTTCCTTTACTCGTCCTAATAATATACGGGCATTAAAATTGTTACGAAGTGATGTATCAATTGTTTCAGCTTTAGGATCTTGCATAAATGCAACAACAAAAACTCCTGCAGCACGTCCTAGTTGCAAAATATCTTTCACAAGTCGAATACAAATATCATATTCACTTTCTTCACCTTTCTTTTTATCACGTGAAAGATTATCAGTTATGCTTGCCCACTCATCAATAACTAAAAAAAGTCTTTCGGTGGCTTTTTTAGCTTAGAAAAATGATTGACTTCTTGCATAGTTTCCATTGTTTCTTGTTCCATACGTTTATATCTATCCATCATGATTTTATGAACAGATTGAAACAGTTTTTTAAAATTCTCTGTATACACCTCATAACCTTTAAAACGATAGCGTATGAGTTCAACACGTTTTCCATCAGCGAACTTCATTTTTGCACCAATACTTTCAATTCCATCAACAACTATTTTCATAAAATTAGACTTACCACTTCCAGTTGTTCCAGCTCCTAATAAATGTGGTATTTCTCTATACGACCAGTAACGTGGTTTTTCACCATTATGTCCAACTAATATTCCTTTTTCTACACTTGATGGAAATTGATTGTATAACTTTTCATAAGGCATAAGAGTATCAAGTAGTGTAAATGTGAGTGTGATTTTATCGTAGTCCTCTTCAGTACTGTAAATCGGTAATTTAATAACAGATTTAAAAAAATCAGTATTATTATCAACTTGGTCTTTATCAAACCAATGATTCTTATACAGATGTAACGTATATGTACTCCCATCAAATTTTAGTGCAATATCTGGGAATACATCATTAACATCTGCTTTCATACGCTTAAGACTTGTTTTAAGACCTTTTTGGATACGTGCTACTTTATCTCTAAAATCTTTATAACTAGCATAGGAGATGTTATAACGTGTATGTACATACAAATACATACTATAATAAAGACACAATTTAATAATTACTAATATTATTAAAATTACAACACTTACAATACATAGTAAATTAATGTATATCGCAAGTTGTTCTGTATCTATATTTAGTTTATATATAATACTTGTTTCATCTTGTAATAGTGCATACACATAGCCAATAACAATAACTGCAATAAATCCATAACCTGTTACTTGTGCTTTTAAGTTATCATCTTTATTTAAATTAATATATTTTTTCAATCGAATTTCACCCATACTTTTTTACTTTCAACAGTACAAACATTGACATCTTTAATATCAATTCGTACTGCAAGTTCAGATACACTATCAGCAAATGTTAGAACATCTTCTTCACCATGAGAAACCGTTTCTAGTGTGTAATCATAAATTGATACATACGTAATTTCTTTATGTAAAAACTGTGATACCTTATTTACAATAATTTTATGCTCACTTGATGTCACATATACTTGTTCACCACTAGAAAAAATAATTGTCCCAGGATCATAACTGTTTGACCTATCTAACAACTCATTATGCAGTGTACTCTTTTCTTCAATCGTCGAGTTTATTTCATTTGAATCAGTCATACTTTTTGTGTCAATTGAAATAAATCTTGTAAAAACAAAATATATAGCATATAAAATAACAACTACAATTAAGCACAACTGTAACAGTTCCTTTATTCTAATGTTGTGTAGTTTTCGGATCATACGTTCCACCTCTTTCTCCAAAATCTATATAACGTGTTGGGTCGAGCGTATCAATACTTGCAGGACCAAGCCCAATACGTACTTCAAAATGTAAGTGGGCACCCCAACTATACCCACTATTTCCAACTTCTGCTAACTGTTGTCCTGCCTTTACCTCATTACCAACTGCTACAATAATACTTCCTTGATGAAAGTGCATATAACGGAAATATAACACTTCACCTTTAATCGTTGATTGCACAGTTACATAATTACCACGTATACTATCATTTGCATATGGTGGTTCGTCATAATATGATGGAATTGGGTTGTCTCTTGCACCATCTAACACTTCAACAACTACACCATCACTAACAGATAATGCCTTATTACCAAGTGTTGTATGTAAATCAACACCATAATGGCTACCACTTCCATCATTATATACACCATATCCATTTGTAAATGTATATGTATTAATTAATGGAAATACATAGTCACCATTAAACACAACTTCATGTGTTTCATCTTCTTCATCTTGTGCTTGATAAATAACACTATATGCAATATAGTCATTTTTACTACTGCAACTACTGCATAATAGTAATAGACATAGAACAGTTAGTATTTTCTTTGTCATGTTATGCACCACCATAATGTTTAAATGATTGGTCATTTGGGGTAAACGTAAACCTATACGGAATGGTATTATTGACATACAACAATGTTTCTCGCACATCTGCATTACGCACATATTCTATATCTGTTTCAGTTAATAACCTGTTACCAGTTTTTTCATTAAGCAACGTTAAGTCTTCATCTGACATATTCATTAAAAATAAATACGTTGAATTAGACATAATAGCAAGTGCGTGTTTCGTTATTTCTTTTGAAACTTTAAATACATCAGCACTATTTTGTGTAATGAACCACAAACCTGCTTCAAATTTTCCAAATTCTTTTGCAGATTGAGCAAGTCTTTTTGCAATATCAGGGTTTTTCTCATCTAACATTCTATGCCCCTCATCAACAACTTCAATAGTTTTTATACCTCTTATTTTATTCATGTACACTCTATTTTCAATGAAGTTTTCAACAAGATACATATAAGGATTAAAAAGCAATTGGTCGTTTAACAGTGATTTAATAGCAAATACAGTAAAGTGAGAAATATTGACTGTATTACTTGTATAATTGTTAAAAAGTTCATTTTCTTCACCTGTTGTAAGGCTTTCGAACATTTGTTCGAGATTGAAAAACGCATTGAGTTCTATCTGTGATACATTTAATAAACGCTCCTCTTTGTATATTTTAAACTCATCATATACGTCTGAAATAATTGGCATTTGTAAATTTTTCACATCTTCAAATGTAGTACTTCTTGTGATACCTTTTTTTGCATACGCTTTAAAAGTTAGTTGCTTAATAATACCAACTTCTGCATCTGTTAGATTATGATTATATGATTTATAAAATAACAATATTCTATTTAAATTTTTATCAAGCAATGATACACGTTGTTCTATATCTGATATGTTCATCATCAAATCATGCACATTTATTTTCATATCATTTGGTGATATAACATTCCCACCAAAATACTTAGCTAATCCAATATATTCATCATTAGGGTCAATAATCAAAAAATGAAAAAAGAAGCCTACCAATAATTCAATTAAGACTTTTATTGATGATGATTTCCCACTTCTAGAACGTCCAAAAACAATCATATTCCATGAACGGAACAAATTATCTTTAATAAATGACATGATAACTGCCTGTTTATTTTTTGTTATACCGACAAAACCGCCACCTTTTTGTTTTAAAGTACTAGAAGCCACTGGATAACCTCCAGCAAGCGATTTTACAACTGGAGCAACTGCGAATGTATCAACTTTACTTGTTAAGATATTCATGAAAAATTTTCTTTGTTCCCAATGCGACGTAGTGACACTTATTGACTGCTTTTTCAATGTTTTAATAAATGCAGTTCTTTTTTCATTTAATTCTTTAAGACTATCTGCAACAATGCAAAAGTACATTTCAATTAAAATTAAATGTTCTTTTCCCTCATATGTATCAACAACGATTTGCTCCATTGTTTTTACATCAGAACCAATTTTCTTTTTCAAACTTGGTCTTCTTGTTTCATCATATCGTTCAACAAGATTATCAAGGCTCGTTGATAACACTTCATCAGCTTCATAATCTTCAACTTTTTTCACGTTTAATTTTGAATAATAAATATTCTCATCAAACATTAATTCATTCAAGAATCCATTATTAGTATATTGACTTTTAAAATCACGTGCGACGAGAAATTGCACATATTTTCCCTCATCTGTTTTTAGATATGTAACGTCTTCTTTGATGTTTAATTGATAATATGTTGACATATGCCAACTTGTTATATCTGTTTCAATTTCTTCAAAATTTAACAGATTATAAGCAATCTGACTTGTTTGAATATTTGTTAATTTCTTAACATCATAACGTTTATAAAATTTTAAAACAATTGCTTCTGCGTGTTCAATATCTTTCACTTTTACTTGAACCATAAAAAAAGTTTGATTTAATCTATGATTGTTTGATGATTGTACATTCTCCAATTCTTCAATTCGTAACTTTTGTAATGATTGTAACTCTTTTTTATCAGTCTGTTTGAATAATTTTTTAAAATTGTTTATTTCAAAACTCACATCATCTTTAATACTTTTATTAAGCAACGAAAAATCATCAACTTCTATAAAAGCATTTCGTAATAACTCAACCATTTTAGCTTGTTGTACATTATCAAAAAAAACAATATTTGGTGAGTTAATAGTATATATCATATAAACAGTTCCATCTTTCAAATATATCTTATTTTCTGCTATTTTTTCCATATCAAATTGTTTATAGTGATGAGATACTTGTTTTATTTTTAATTTTTGTTTCATTTTTTGTATTGTTGATTGTGGCGACATCTTCTACCTCCTTGTATAAATTTATTCCCTATTGCATAGCGAATGAATATTACACAACTTTCTAATCGTGTACGTTTAACATTTTTTTGGCTTTTACCACACAAATATAAACCAATTACAAAACTCATGCCAAGTGTTACAAGTTGACCAAGTGGAGTTAAAAGCATATCACCAACAATATAAGTAATAACTAATAAGACAGCAAAAAATATAAAATTATGATAAGAAATACCTTTAAATGTTTGTTGTTCAACTTTATAATTTTTTAAAAAAGGGTACATATTTTTTTCCTCCTAACCTATTTTTGGTATTTTAATATTTACTTTACCCATAACTGGCATTCCAACACCTATCATTTTATTAATAAAGCTTGGTGTTCCAATAATGACAAAAAAGGCAACTACTTGTACTATCACCCAACCAATACCATGTAATAAATTAGGAAATATTGTTGGAATAACTTGTGTTGATAAAATTGTGGTAAGTTTAATTGCAAGTAATTGCAAGCCAACTTGGAAAACACCTGCATATAATTGCATAGATACATTTTTATCAATATGGTCTAAATTATTTGTTAGACCAAATGCAATGGTTACTGGACTAATAAGATATAAAAATCCTACTTTAAACGCTCGTGCAAGTACTGATATAGCAATTAAGTAATTTCCAAAAGTAAACATCCATAATGTTGATTTCACCATACCAAAATCAATATCATACCGATAATATTCAACATTTTTAATTGTCCCAGCAACAAGCCACTTCATCCAATTAGGTACATTTATGGGTGCTTTACACCCTTGTTCGGTATTCCCACCACAACGCTCGTTGATATTAAATTCTTTAGTAATGTTTCCATCTCCATCATATTCTATCATTGGACTATTTGGATCTTTATCTATCAAAAAAGGTTCTTGGAAAATAAATGCCTCACGACCACTTAACCACTCATAACCTGTACCAGTACCTATTTCGGTAACAGAAGTCGTAAAATTGCTTCCAATGTTATCAGCAATACTAAAAATAATTGGAAACATTGCTATAAGAGCAGTTGTTATCATTGTACGTTTAAAAACTTCTTTAACATCTCCAGTCGTTGCGTCTACCTCTGCTTGTAACGTAGTATATTTCCATATTGATATAGCAGTAACAAGGACAACAGCAAATGACATCATTACTTTCACACCATTTTGTATAATATCATTTTGAATAAATGAAAGACTTGATAAACCTTTAACAAGTTCATTTGAAAACTCATAGTGCGAATATAGCGAAAACACTTCTGCCATATTTGTTGAACGCATTAAATCTGTATAAGGACTTGTTAAAATAGCTACCATCTTATCGCTTACCTCTTTTGGTAAAGTAACTGATAAGAATTGTGGCAAACGTAGAATAGGTTTAAAAAATATTTTCATTTTACTAACCACCAAACATTCCAAAAATCAATGGAATCGCAACTAACGATATACCACATACAGCAACAGCAATAATAATTGTTTTTGAACGCTTTGCTTTACGTTTTGCCTCTGCTTCATCAGTTTCTGCGTTCTCTGATGTTTTCGTCCAAATTAAAGCAGCGATTGATATAAGTGGGAAAAGTGTTTTCATATTACTTATAAATGAATTTACTTCAGGAGTAAAATAACTAAATAAATTATCTATCATTATTTTCTACCCCCTTTATTTTTATTCATTGCCCATATAAAAACTCCAATAAAAGCACCCCATAATAAAATTGTGCCAAATGTTCCTAGTTTTACTATCATAATGATTTCCTTTCCGATACAAAAAGTAGATAGTTTTTTTCATACTATCTACTTAATATATCAATTACACTTTTTAATTATTTTCCTGCATTTGCGTTGTTAACATGTGATGTTGGTGTTGCTACTTTTTTTAATCTGATTGTTTCGGCTGTTACGTCGAATAATTGAATGTTTACTTTGTTTTCTACCCATTTTCCATCTTCTTTTGAAGAACGCACGTGCGTTTCATTTGCCTGCTTCATACTAAAACCTACAAGTTCCACTGGTGTCATAAATTTAGCTGTTTTAGCTACATTTAAAATTTCTTCCATTCTTTCACGTGGCATAGCTAATTCGTCACTTTGGTATTTATAAAAAGCAAATGAGATAGGAATTTCCCTGCCTTGCAGATCAGAAGCAAGTTTAAAGATTGCTCCCCCTGGTTCTGCATCAACTCTATCTCCTTTTGCATTGTATCTATCACTAATTTCTACTCCTAATACTGATAAATTTCCAACGATACTTTCAGGAGTGAATACTGCTTTATTTAAATCTAATTGTACTTTTGCCATAATAATGACCTACTTTCTGCCCTATGGGACTTTATAATTTTTTTATATTTACACTTATTTTTAAAGTTAAGTAGCTATCGTGATTTCGGCTACCGTAACTTATACTTTTTTACGATAAAAGTATTAAAACATTTTCTTTTGCTTAATCAATCAAGTTATTTGTTTTTTTCATTCAGCGGCTTAAACATAACCTTTTCATTTTTTATTAAAATACATTATTGTATTTTCTAACTATTTTGTCTTTATATTCAATTTTTAGTTTTTATCTTTACATAAAATGTATTTTCTAATATTTTGGAAAGCAATATTTTTTTGGTAATACATAAACAGTAAATATAGTGTTATTAGTACCCAAAAAGTTTTAAATACTATTTCAATTGGAAAGAGAATAATAATAAAAGAAATCAAAATGAAGCTTCCTAATAATAAACTATAGAACAAATCAAACAGTATTAATAAAAAGATAAATATTTTTTCTTTAATCTTTTTCACTATATTTTGGGGGGATGCACAAATAATACTCAATATCATTACGCTCCTTTCTATTTTAATGTTTCAATTCCTAATATGACATAACCTTTTTGCAACATTCTTACATCATCAAATAGATAAATAACAAATACTTTCTGCTCATTTCCTGTGTAGTTTCCTTTATCATCTATTTCTCGTAAATTAAGTGTGTCGCAAACTTTATAATTCTTATCATTAAATCGAATTTCAAAAGTTTTCTTTCCACTTATTACATCATTAAAATATTCACTTTTGATTTTGAGATTGTGTAACATTATCTTTTACTCATTTCTTGTAATTTTTTAAATACTGCTTTTGAAATGGTATGTAATGCTCTTTCATCATTAATAAGTCGATTAGCAACTTGCTCGGAACATTCATCATTTATAACTGTTGAGTTAGTTTCTTTGACTACATTTTCAGTTTTTTCATAGTCTTCAAGTTTTAATTTTAAATTTTCATTTTCTTCCTCAATATCAAAAAGATACCTTTTCTTTTGACTATTTAAAATAATAAATACAATAGCTAAAATTAAAGTGATTGCAAGACCTCCAATTAAGCTATAAATTACGTATAATAATTGATTGTAATTATACATTTTGAATTCCTCCTAGATTTTTATTTTTTAATGTTGCGATGTACTCTTCTCTTTCAATTAGAGTATTTTGTAACTCTAACTTTTCAGCACGTTCTTGTACAATTATTTCATTCATCATCTTGCAACTTGCTTGAGCGTCATTCAATTTGAATTTAAGGCGTGTTACTTCATCAATATAATGTTCTACTGTTTTTGATTGTGTTTCAGTTTTCTTAATTAGATTTTCTTGTGTATGTTTAAAAAATATTTTATTAATAAGTACATAAATAAAACTATATAAAAATATAATAAACATTATTAAACAAACAGACATTATTGATAACGCAATTATAGAAAGTGAAACAAAAAAATATAGTTCTTTCTGCTGTACATATGGTGCATGATAAAACAATAAAGCTATCATCATAAATAGTATTAAAAAATGTGTTGTTATTCCTTTTTTTGAAATATAACGATTAATAAGTGATGTCATTTTAGTTAACACTTCTTGTAAAAATGTTACAACTAATTCAGTTTTCTTTTTTCCTACTGGTTTCATTATGCACTCTCCTTCAAAACTGCTAATACGTAATTATTGACAGTTTTATTCATTGTTTCATCTTTTGAAACAACATACTTATTTATAAATGTGTTGAACTCAACGAGTATAACTTTGTCATGCTCGTCAATAACTTTACATAAATAATATTTTTTATTGTTTTTTTCTCTTGTAAATTCTACAAGTGTACTACAAGTCATTTCTTTTTTTGTTGCAATATCTAATACATCAATT
>JARJDZ010008475.1:0-11802 GCA_030264555.1 Aleochara sp. GC000083 | reverse complement strand
AACAAATGATTTAGCAAAAGAAAAAACAATTGTTTTTTTTATGTTAGGGTTTTTCCATTAGTTAATGAAAAATAAAATACACGTAGATACATGTAGAAATATTTGGAAGATTTATTGTAAATGTTGAAATAATTATAAGGCGAAATTACTACCTTTGGGTCAAATTACATTAACTAATTAATCAATTAATTGAGACAGTAGTTTATATTAAAACTGTCTGTGAGGAAAGTTTATTAATTCGAGAGTAAATGAACTCTATTCGTGCTAAATTGGGCGAATATGCAATTTGTGGTTGAGTTTACACTTACGTCTTCTTGAAACAGCTACAACCATAATCATATTAAGGATATTTCCTGGAATGATTCCAGAAATTTGTAATTTGGAAAATTATCCTTATTGCGTTTCATCGTCTTTAAGAAGCACCTGCCTCGATGCAATTCTTCCTTTGGAGGAAAATATTTATATTATTACGACAACTTCCTAGCACGCAAATTCAATTTTCCCGGAAAATTCTAATAAGTTACGAACGCAATCAAAGATTTTTCCTCCCTTCAAATCTACCCGGACTTGGTTGGCATTTCACGGTGATTGTGACAAAAGATCCAGAAGGCGGAAATTTCTTTCTGGAAGGCATTACTTGGCAAATGTTCAGGTCGTTCATAATAGGATTTCCGGGATGGCGGGATAACAAAGAGAGAGTTCTTTATCGGTGCCAACGATAAATGAAACGACCGATTAGTAGATAAATTTCGTATACTAAATTCCAGTGGTTTGATCGAAGTAAATTTATGTGGTGAAATTTGACGGTTTGCAAAAAAAGGACTTGATAAAAAAATGGGGTAAAATCTAAACCCTATTAACGTTAACTATCCTTGCTGGGCGTTTTCGATTCGGGCGAATTTGAAAGTACAACAAAAAGTAATTTTGCGGCGAACTCGTTGCTGTTAGCTTTCAGCCAACATTGAACTCGATGCTTCAGGATAAAAGTGGAGGTCGTCGATTGCGAATAATTATTAAGTTTCCGGACGTGACGTCATAAAGTTCCGCCCTATTTTTCCCGATCGGGCACTCAATTCCCTCGTCCTCGCTTCATACTCTATCCCATCCTTTTCAGGATTAAACCTCCCTGCTTCGACCATTCAAATAACTCAATGAAGATCTTCACTAATTCAAAACGACCATCGCAGTTTTCAACCAATTTATTGCCACTAATTATTCCAACAATAAATTATTAATTCGGATTCATACAAATTTAGAATTTGAAAATCTCTTCGAAAAATCTTTTATTTCAACACAAAAAGGAAATAAATTTCAGCTCTTAAGAAATATCCTTAGAAAACGAGAAATATCCCCGTAATAAAAATTTAATTGGCCATTGAAACTCCTGGAAAAGTCCACCTTACAAACACACATAACGGAAATGTCGCCATGAAACACACCATTTGCCATTTTCGCCAACGTTTCCCTTTTTGCCATCCAGGTATCTCATGCAAGAAACTTGTTAACGTTTGTTTCATACACCAAGCATTAAATCCGCGCTGATCATCCTGCAACAGCAGACAAGGCGCCATCTACCTGTTTCCTTCCTTTCCCTGTACTCCAGCCTTCCACTTTAATTTCCACCTAGTTATCCTTGCTGTGCGTATGCAGGAAGAACTTGAATTTCACGAGATCAAAGTTACACACGTTCAGCCAACACTAACATTCTGGTTCAGGACTAACATTCAGGGCGTACACAATCACACTTAATCGCACAAACATAAACACACACACATACATTTAGTCCTGTCGATTTGCTTATTGAAGAGATTGACATCAAATAAAAACTATCATTGATTTTAAATTTCAACTATTTAAAAGGACGAAATTAAATTTTCAGAATTCATTTGTTATTCCTATTAAAACTGCACAAGATATATTAATGACAATGACAAAAATTTTTGTAATGTGAGTTGGCAAAGAAGAAAGCCGGAAGAACAAATAATATTGAATTAATATGTTTCGTTGTTGAAAGAAGCAAAGGATGTTTAAGACTGAAGATACGATACAAGGAAACGTGATATGATTACTCAGGAATGACAAAAAAATCCAAGAAAAATTGCAAATATAAAAAGGAAAAAACGAGGTGGAAACGTGGCATTCGAAATTATAACAGCGACGAATATCAGTGACACATCTTTCTTATCTTACATCTGTTTCATTTCATTTTCCTAATTTAATCCTTCCCAAAAAATACCTCTCATATTGTCCTTACGACACCATCATACAAATCGAATTTCCACGAAACTTTCTCCACGTGAATAAATCACAATCATTTATTTAGTAATTATGTTCAAAATGTAACATAATATTTTGCATCGATGAAATAAAATCGCATGGATTTGAAACTTTGGTCGGATAAAATTTAAGGCAGGAAAATCCGAGTGCGTACATAAATTAATAACTTGCCAGATTAATCACTCAATATGCGGAAATGCGCCCTCGAACCGGAAGTATTTTCACCGCAAACCCGTATGATCGTACACGACTCATCCCCGAAAAAACAATAAATATTCACGAATTCGTAAAATCTCACAAGTGAAACGAATTTCCAATTGGGTTATAGATTGAAATATTTTGTTTCGTTTTGTTACCTCATTCAATTTTTATATGAAACATCCCGAAAGATAATAGACGATATCATATATTTTATGTAATATACGAATATGTAAAAATAATATAAAAAATGTTTGGATTTTATCTATTCAATAAAAACAAAAAAAGGTAAATATTTATGATTGTACAATTTGGATATTTATGTTGTATGAAATGAAATAAAATAAAATTTAAAGTGTAGAGTTTAAAGATTAATTTTTACAAATGAAAGTTTAAAAATAGCAGAAAAAATAAAATAAATTCCCATTTTATATTCGCATTTTGCGGATTGAAAGTTTGTTCATATTCAATCTTTTATCGATCGAAAAAGTCTAAATCTCTCTAAATCTTCACTGATAACTTAAATAACCTGAAAAGTCCCAAAAAAAGGACTGAACCACAGTTTCCGTACAAAACGCCGAATTTCCGTGGAAAATCCGCGAAGGTAACCAGAACACTCGATGAAAACCGGAAAAGTGATAAAGTATATTCCTCGTATAATAAAAAAATATTCATTCAAACTTGAGACAACTCAATTAGACTTTAAAATTGCCAGAGTTTTTTTCTTCCTATTCCTATCAACTGTCAATGCCGCCTTCACATTCTCAAAATTTTACGACTTCGTTTTTTTCCACAACTAGGATTTTCCCGGAAAAGTATAAACAACTTGTAACTCGGTTCAATAACGACGCAATCCTGTGGCTTCAGTGTCAAGTACCAACTGGGAAAACGGCAATTCCGGGTTGTTTCCAATGTTGTTTGTATATCAAGTCTTAAACATCCTTTGTTTCTTTCAACAACGAAACATATTAATTCAATATTATTTAATAAAATTGTTTTGCATAAGATAAATTAATTAATTATATTAGTAAATTAGAAAGTACTTATCTTATCTAAGATAAGTACTTTCAATATTATTTCTTCTTCCGGTTTTCTTCTTTGCCAACTCACATTACAAAAATGTTTGTCATTGTCATTAATATATCTTGTACAGTTTTAATAGGAATAACAAATGAATTCTGAAAATTTAATTTCGTCCTTTTAAATAGTTGAAATGTAGAATCAATGATGGTTTTTATTTGATGTCAATCTCTTCAATAAATAACCGCAATCCGAATCAATAATTCACATTTTTCTAGTGGTCAAGTTGGTCGCATTGGCCAAATGTCGATTCTTTCCGCTATGAGTGCTAATAGTTTTTCATGTGTCGACATGGGTCGCAAACCGCAGACCGGATATCCGGTGGGCATGTTGCACCAACATAAATATCAACATTGTGTCGATATCGAATTGCGTCGTTTGCGCGTGTATCATGACATCTGTTGATGTGGTGAACTGATACATGTATCCTGTGATTAATGATAACGTTTGGTGATTTTGCGAAAAGGATCAGATCAATCGTTCGGATTTCATTTCAAACTTTTCCGGTTTTTAGTCTTTTTTGTCGTGCAATTGACTGTTGTATACAAGACAGGATTTAGTTAAAATTTGAAGTAGAGAATTTGAAACTTTAAAAATGTTTGGAAGGATAATTTATGAAATACTGATCAAAAAGTCTGGAATCTTCGAATAGTTCTTTGAATATATTTTGATTTTCATCGTCTATTAAGCAACCATTTAAATTATAGAGTTTTCAAAATAGTAAACACTTGCTCCCAAATGATAACAATACCTATATTAGGGATGCACTTTAATTATAATTCCGGGGCAAATGATGAGGCCATAGATTCTCTCAAACTTACTCAGGGAAGGCATATTCAAATTCAATTTCATTTTCTGTTCGAACGCTTGGAGGTTATCTGATCCTTTAGTCTTCATTCTACTCGGCTTGTATTTGCATCCTGGCTAACTCGAGTTAATCCTTGGACTGCTGGCTCTCTTGGAGTCAACTTGTTGTAATTAATATCGGTTTATAGGTAATTTCTAACTATAAGCTCGATGACTAAATGAGCAAAATCCGAAACGTGGTATGGTTTTGTTAGCTAAACTAATGTTTGCATTATATTATCCTGTAGAAATCTGGGAAATGTATTGATATCATGAATTTGCACAAAAGGTCAAAACTTATATGATTGTTTTGAATTCTAAAAATTCTTTGCAACTTCACCCTTTTTCGTTGTGACCCATCTTCAGGTAATTTCCTGGGTCAAATTAATTTTGAAAACAACAATTGACTCCACCGCTTCTTCCTTGCTACAAACCCTGCTATATTTTTCAACTCCCGATGTATCCCAGATAATTCGTCTCGACGTGCAAGAGCATCCTTGTAAGTGGTATGTCAGCGACTCTCGTTGGGATGTCCTTTCGGCTCTCGATGGCGGTCTTTTGGGATGTTCGTCCTGAATAATGCATACGCATTCACTGTGTTCCTGCAGGAGGAATGGGTGCAACTGTGTGACCAACCACACTGGCATTCCTCGTTGGTTTTCCTCGACGATTTTGTCCTCGTACAATCTCGTCCTGTCTTTTTTTTGCACTGTGTTGGGTGGCATTAATCGAGGACAAAGACCTCGAGGAGTTCAGCATCCATGAATGGGAGGCCAATCATTAGAAAACCACAAAATTCCACTTTGCTCATTGAAATCTCGTTCTGATTCCGAGGCTTTCTTGTTTACACTGGAGTTTTTCATTTCCCCATACTTGGACCCGAGATAAATTTCTATTAGTCTTGATAAATTTAAAAAATTTGCAAAAAATAGTGACCCTTGATAAAAAGGGGTTGTGGAAACGTTTTTCCTGATTCTTCCCACTTTGTAATTTTAGAACCCTTGTTATATTCTACTCTTCTTATGTGATTGTTGTCCCTGTATTTAAACAGGAACCTCCTTTCATCTCTTTCTTCTGCAGTGTTACAAACACCCATGTCCTGGAATCAATGTCCCAACAGGATAATACAACCCTTCTTCACTCCTCCAGGTCTTGCGACGTTTCCATTGTACCTAGGACCATTTTTCCTGATTTCTCCAGAAACCTGCTCTTGGTTGATATGATAACAAAAATCGATGTTGCTCGTAAAATAAATGACCTGTCAAATGGCACTGTGCAAAATATTGCACCTTCCGGGGCATTTGTCTTAGGTGTTGGCATCGTTTCCGGTACCGAACCAAGTGTGTGGTTCCGCCACTTATTCGATTAGTAGTACCATCGTTATTCCTCGAACACCTACTGCTTTGCACACCACTCAATCAATCAATAAGAGAATAGCAATCATTGATGAGCATTGCCCTAAACTGCCCTAAAGCGAAGTGTGGGTACCAATCAACAACGATGTGGTCTGCATGTCAATTGCTTGAATTGCAACTGCAATTGGACATCGGACAATTCGAATCCGAGGAGTGGATGTTGAAACCCAACTTGAAGTTATAGATGGTTAGATGACCAAAAGCCATTAATAATAATAATAATGATATATTTTCTGGGAACTCCCAGAGGGCTATCGACAATTGTCTTTCTGCCCTAAATATGAGTATACAATTTGTAGATTAACAGTTTGTCATATATATGAATTTACAAAAGCAAATTATAATTGATGTANTGTGGCTCGAAGCGAGGAGCACTAAAGCAGTAAAGAAGGAAAGCAGAGAGTATTTGATGTTTGTCGACTCTTCAAGTCTGGGGAGCATCTAGACCATCAGAGCAACCACCAATAATCTCCCATTTGCGCACATTGTCCGAATGCACCAACGTCAAGTTAAACATGTATTTCTTGTTTCTGACGCCATGTGCAGATCAGAAGAGTAACCGAGTGAACTTGAGGACTTTGCACGTTCTCAAAGGACCAACAACAAGTTTCTGAAGGTGTGGGAGGAGGGTAGGACAAGATAGGTGTTATTCTGATACGAAAGGCGAAAACTTGTGCACAAAATTTGTGAGCTATGATCGATGCATCCACCCAGTGCAATCGTTGCTAATTAGGGACGGCGGATGTCACTTCCGCAACATACGCAACCACAGCCATCGCCATCATCAAGGCTGTCACGGGCAGAATGCAACACGTTAAAGGGCGCACCACGTTCATCGTCGATCTTCACGCGACGATTTCGCTGGTAGGATGAAAGCTGCATCACTCATGGGACTACAAGACACTCATCTACTTGCGTCACTGTTGCGATTCCTTGTCGGTGAGTTGAATCTACAGGATTTGCCGCCTCTAAATGTCACATGTTATCAATTTCCTTACTAGAAAACTCAAACCAGTTGAATGAATCCTTCCTAACGTCTCGAAATTGATGATTTGGTTGCGGTATATAGGGCAATCAAAAAGACCTCAAATTCTGAAAATTTTCCGATGTTCTTCATGAATGGTTCATTACATTCCTCAACTATTCCAAAAGGGTATCTAATTAACCTTTTTGACCGAAAACTAAAATGTGGACTTGTAGGACAATTCAATATTGGAACTCCTCCAGAAGAAGTGATTGCTGGCTTCGATTGGAGGGTGCATCCAAACAAATTGCATCTGTGTTTCGATTTTAATTGAAGCCCAATGCGCCGCCTTCGTTCGTTATGGCGTGGTCGGGATTCGCGGAAGTGTTTTGTACGAATCGATATAATGAACTTGTGAATGAGTCCCAAGTCGAACCGAGCGTCGAATGAATGTCGAATGCAGAATGCCCTCATTGCATCTCGGATGCGACCCGGAAGTCTTCTGCGCCCGTATGGGCGGTGTATGTGCATCACCGCGCAAGAAGCACTCCCAAGACAATCATTATGAATGATGTTTAATCAACGTCGTTGTTATCAAATTACTTCTTGTCGCCCGTCATCTTCATATCGACAATGCCGTGTAATTAATAATTAATAGTGGGTTAAGTTGATGTCTAAGATGGGTTTCATGCTTCAATTCTCGTGGATTGAATGTTTCGTATCGATTTTTTAGGATTTGTAAGTCCAGAAAAAAAGATGAACACATTTTTAAAGTTAAACTATTTAATATTTTAAGGTTAAATAATTTTACGATAATTTCAAGCATCTATTTCCTAGGATTTTCTAAGGAAAATTATTATTTACTTGAAAGGTATTTGACGATAATCTTTCGTTGACATCATAATTTGATTGATAAAACAAATTAATTGACTTTAAAATTTTGCAATTTAAGTAGACAATCAATGATACAAATTTAAATAATTGTATAAACACTAGAAATCCTCTTATTTCCATAAAAAAATGGAAGGAGGGATATATTATGACAAAAGAGCAAAACACAACTACAGAATAGATTGTGTATTTGCGGGTTGTTTGAAGCTTTTCCCTGGTAATAATTAACAACGTATGACAAGTAGATTAATTTGAAAATGTAGCAAAGTTGCTAGAAGCGTTTGGCATTTCATCAATCTAAGTGCCAACAATTCCTCTTACACCACTACTGCCATCGTTTCCAAACCTGCCACCACCGGAAGTGGCCGTATAGATGTGCATTTCAATCCAACTCTTGGACCTTTCACCCATTTTGAATTAGGTTCTATTTTAAACTCAACGAAAAGCTAAGACTGACATTAAATTATTGCACTCCCCTATTTGATTTTCTTGTTCGTATTTATATTGTTATTAATCTTCATCGTGGTTGATCCACGTTATTTATTCCCAGTTTTTTTCTGTATTCAGGTAAGTCCACTATTTATCAACCATGAGCGCCCTTAATCGAATCAATCGATCGTTTGATTGTATCGATCCTAATTGAATAGGTTATGAAAAGTTTCATTTCATATTTGCATTATTCTGTCTCTATTTGACTCTACGTCTAAATTTCAATTAAATGAAATTTTAATAACCAACCCAATGAATGCGAACGAAGCGGAAACAGCCTACAAGGCAATTTGCTTCCGTTAAAAGCGATTCTGGAACATTATGACACCTGGGAATCGCTGTTTAACAACTCTCTTTTCGCCAACTCCTGATATACTTTCGCTGACAGGACACAAGAGACACCTCGGCTCTTCCTCCTCGTCTTCTGCTAAAAGGGAAAGGATATCGCTCATCCTGGAGTATTTACGTCGCGAATTCTTGTTTTGCAAAAGAAAATGAGAAACGGTCGTTAGCGGGAAATCGCGAAATGAATTGTAATGAACACGCTACTCGAAATGCAGACCGATGTAGAATATACATTTATATAATTCATACTTCATGTATTCTTTGCGCCTTTCGTATCATGTTTCTGCATAAAAGCGAATATTGTGCAAAATATAAGGGAAGAGGGAAATGTCTAAACATGGTTTATTCTTTTGCTATCGCTGTGTTTTGGAGTACAATACGTATCAGAGCCCTAGACTATTTGTTTCGTATTCCTGGTTTATTTTAAGGAATTTCTCTGCGTTTAGAAAATGAAAAGGAAGGCTGGGTGATGATGTGTTCTATTTAAGTAGAAATATCCGATGTAAGTGTTAAGTTTCATAAGTTTTCAGTTGGTAATGTCAATTGTCAGAAATTCAAGGGAAACGAGTAGAAGTATATTACAAGGCTCTTCGTTTTAGATTTCGTGTTTCGTGAATTATTCAGTGGACTCCATGGGAATTTCCCTTTCCTTGGTATTTGTTTTCAAAAATTTTCCTAATTTTTCATATAACAAAAGAAAATGGCTAAAAATTCTGTTTTAGTGCAGCTAGGAGGCCAGGAAACTATCGTTCTAGGACATTTAGAGATTCTTCATTGTTTTCTTATAATTTGTTGAGTTTCTTTTCTTTTAAAATTCATTAACAACGTAAGGTTTAACTTCAAAAATATTTAGGAAAATTGGAATATTAACACAAAAATGGAAGGGACAAACAAGACTAAGGACTTCATTAACATGCACGTCATTCTAACATGAGATTTCTTAGATTTTTCTTTTTGGCTACGTGCTTTTTCCATTGTATTACTTCGCATTTTCCTGCGTAACCATGAAAATATGCGAAACTTTTGCAGCCCTTGTCCGGGCGTGAACCGTTGAAATTATTTATGTATTCATTGAAAATTCAAGCTGATTTAATCAGGACTAAACACCTGGCAGGATTCTACACTCATTCATATTTACTCGTATCATTCTTACAATGATGTGGATAAGAAATATTTAAATAAACTTAATTGATGGAATCTCAAAAGCTCTTCCACTTTCTATCTAACAAAAAATGTTGTTTCAGATGAATTTAAAAAAACTTGTATATAAAAAACTGAAATTTTTCGGAATAAACAAGTCTATCTGTAAACTAAATGTAACTACTTAAACTTGCGTCATATTCAGCAAAATTCAGGGACTTTCATTGCAGTTTTTACATTCGGTTTTCTTTACAGATTCATTATTTCAATTTATTTCAAAGGCCACTGCATGAATAGCATGGACACAGAAAAGTGTGTGACACATTTGTCCGCTTCTGAGAGCAAAAAATAAAAATAAAAGTAAAAACGAATTTATTACTGAGTATATAATAATATTACTGGGAAAAATTGCAAAGTATAAACAACATTTTTCAGCCTTTTGACTCAATTTTCGTGTAATCTCCTTGCGCATAAATTGCAGAACATTTATCATGACTCACCTAATTAATACATTCGCTCATTTTTTTTTTATTTAATTATTTTTATTTTGTGCTTGTCGAGTCCTCTTGAGTTGGTTAGAATGGTCCCCTTATAAGAACCATTTGGTACCATTGTCCTCGCTTTTGCTTTCGTCTATTGTAATTAATTTAACGTGCTTGTAAGCTCTCCTGGGAAAAACTGAGTTCATTACGTAATAAAAGAATGCAATCGTCAAGAAAATGACTTCAGCATTACTTCCAGCAATAGAAACGAGTAGTTAATTGAAAGTGATTAATTGTTAATAATTGTTAATAATTTTCCAGGTTTCCGACATTAAATTCAATTTGGCCCTTAAAAAACATGATCACAGATGATGGATGTGACGTGACATTTTAGAATTTCCAAGTTGGAAAGGTTGAAAAAATGCGGTATGAAGTCGGTAGGTTGATTGATTGGTTGTTTATGGCAATGGTAATGGTGGTTTCTCGGTAATTTGAGCAAAGAGTGGGCCGTTTTTGATACCTGGTACGTGCGCACAATTTGTAATGACAATCATATTATTCGCACACCATTTGGTTTATGAATCTCGCTGATATTTATCACGTTTATTCGCCATCTTGTAGGCCAGGGGTTGTCAACCCTATGCCCGCGGGCGCCATTGGCGCCCGTTGACCGATTTATGTGTGCCCGCCATCTTTCGGTAGCCATGGAATTTTAGCTAAGTATCACTGCAAAAAAATTATATGCATCGGTTTTTAATGCAATAGAAAGCCTGCGGCGTTTTTTTTTAATTGAATACGACCACAATGGCGCCCGCCGTCCCACCACTATTTTGAATATGGGCACTCAGGTATGAAAAGGTTGGGAACTCCTGTTGTAGGCGATATATTGGGCGAAAATATGTACAATATACTGCGCAACAATCGACGATATAAAAATGTGTGCTTACTCCATTTTTGCAGCTTCTTTTATATTTTTTGCAAATTGTTAAGTGAACTTTTTTAGTTTATTTCTTCATTTTATTTTTTAACCATAGTGTTCCTAGTTGGACCATTACTTTTTTGATAATTTTTCCTTGCATCTTAGATTTTTTTTTAAATTTTGATTATACATTAATTAATTTTGTTTATCAAAATAAATTTGTTACTTAATAAATTTTTGGAAAATTTAACCAATAAACTCATCCAAAAATACTCGCGAATATAATTATTATAAACAATACGGTCGAGTTTTGTTTTACCGGATTTGGAATTATATTTAAGCTAAACAAAGTTCATGGAAAATGATATTATCATTATGATTACGATAATGACAATGAATTCTACTTTTCGAATAATAATAATAATAATAGTCTTTCAGCCAATGAATACAATAATATAACTGAACAGTAATTTAAAGTAACATATAATAAATATAATGAGGGGAACTATGGAGTATTCGGTTTGATGATTTCGTAGAGAAAGGAAACTGGATGCTTACGTTTTCGTGAATAAGTGGGGTTAAGTTTAATTAGGAATTTCTTTATCAGGTTCATATTGTTTGGTTTGACCATAAATTTTTTGGTTCTACGTCAAAACGTCGTATCAAAGACGTCGAACGTCAAAACGGCGCGGGAATATGGTCGCAGTCAAAAACGTCGCATTTGACAAAACGACGCAAGAATATAACGACGCATGC